>SJYC01066642.1:0-11230 GCA_006408675.1 Madoqua kirkii | reverse complement strand
TCCTCATCTATTTCCCATGAAGTGATGGTACTGGAGCCATGATCTTCGTTTTCTGAATGTTGAGCTTTAGGTCAACTTTTTCACTGTCTTCTTTCACTTTCATCAAGAGGCTTTTTAGTTCCTCTTCACTTTCTGCCATGAGGGTGGTATCATCTGCATATCTGGGGTTATTGATATTTCTCCCAGCAATCTTGATTCCAGCTTGTGTTTCTTCCAGTCCAGCATTTCTCATGATGTACTCTGCATAGAAGTTAAAAAAGCAAGGCGACAATATACAGCCTTGATGTACTCCTTTTCCTATTTGGAACCAGTGTGTTGTTCCATGTCCAATTCTAACTGTTGCTTTTGACCTGCATATAGATTTCTCAAGAGGCAGGGCAGGTGGTCTGGTATTCCTATCTCTTTCAGAATTTTCCACAGTTTATTGTGATCCACCCAGTCAAAAGCTTTGGCATAGTCAATAAAGCAGAAATAGATGTTTTTCTGGAGTTCTCTTGCTTTTTCCATGATCCAGAGGATGTTGGCAATTTGATCTCTGGTTCCTCTGCCTTTTCTAAAACCAGCTTGAACATCAGGAAGTTCATGGTTCACGTATTGCTGAAGCCTGGCTTGGAGAATTTTGAGCATTACTTTACTAGCGTATGAGATGAGTGCAATTGTGCAGTAGTTGGAGCATTCTTTGGCACTGCCTTTCTTTGGGATTGGAATGAAAACTGACCGTTTTCAGTCCTGCGCCACTGTTGAGTTTTCCAAATTGGCTGGCATATTGAGTGCAGCACTTTCAAAGCATCATCTTTCAGGATTTGAAACAGCTCAATTGGAATTCCATCACATCCACTAGTTTTGTTCATAGTGATGCTCTCTAAGGCCCACTTGACTTCACATTCCAAGATGTCTGGCTCTAGATTAGTGATCACAGCATCATGATTATCTGGGTCGTGAAGATGTTTTTTGTACAGTTCTTCCGTGTATTCTTGCCACCTCATTCCTAAATGAGAAAATTTGGTTAGATTTTTCTTTAAATAATTGTGTGTTCCTAAAGAGTTCCAGAAAGTGTCACAGTGGCATGAGGACTGTTTTGAGCTGAAGACATTTGGGAATTAATTGGCAAGCACAGGATCATGCCTTCTCTATACTCCCCTTATATCTCTGAATATACTGAAGGCATTTAATTTTATCATAGCAAGATAGGAAATTGTGTGAAAATACACAGAATCCATTTCTTGTGATCTGTGATGGGAATTCAGTAGGGTAAGGATAGGGGTGTGGGTGTAGCTGAGAACTTTCCCCTCTGTGTATCTCTGTATTTCTGGGCTAATGTATGTGAATGATTTGTTCCATAGTCAGTTGTTTAGTTGCTAAGTCATGTCCAACACTTTTGCAACCACATAGACTGTAGGTTGCCAGGCTACTCCCTCCATGGGATTTCCCCTGTGAGAATATTAGAGACGGTTGCCATTTCCTTCTCCAGGGTATCTTCCTGACCCAGGGATCAAACCTGCATCTCCTGAGTTGGCAGGTGGATTCTTTACCACTGAGCAAACCAGGTAGAACTGAATGCAGTTGGTGAATAGATTCATAAAAGCAACTTTGGTGCTGTGAAAAGCGTAAAAGTCTTAAGAAAGTAGATTTGATATTGAGATCTTACAGTGTCTTTCTTCCTGGGAAATATAAGCAGATTTTTAGAAGAAGAAATACTTACAAAGAAAACAATTTTTAACTGAGGGAGATCTTAGATGTCATCTTTCTACACTCTTTCATTTCTCAGAAAATAATACTAAGGACCATAAAGATCACAGGACTTAGCCACAGTCACCACAGTGTCCAGGAAGGGAAGTCTGCTGGACCAACCGGTAGAGGGAGTTGGAGCTCTGTGGTCACATACTTTTCCTCATACACATGTATGCCGAGTGGGAGATACCCTCTCCTATTCATAGAAAATACCCAGAGTCCTGCTGATGTCTGCCTTTCTAGCTTCCTTAGGAGAAATAGAATTACATAAAACATAAAAGCAGTTGAATTTGGGGCAGATCCTGGAAAACTAGCGAGATTAAGAATTAGCGCTTCTGGAGAAGTGAAACACTCAGGTCAGGGAATGAAAACACAGGCTGGATCCGATTGCAATGAGGGAAGGCATCAGTTCAGTTCAGTTCAGTCGCTCAGTTGTGTCCGACTCTTTGTGACCGCAAGAATCACAGCACGCCAGGCCTCCCTGTTCATCACCATCTCTGGGAGTTCACTCAGACTCACGTCCATCAAGTCAGTGATGCTATCCAGCCATCTCATCCTCAGTGGTCCCCTTCTCCTCCTGCCCCCAATCCCTCCCAGCATCAGAGTCTTTTCCAATGAGTCAGCTCTTTGCATGAGGTGGCCAAAGTACTGGAGTTTCAGCTTCAGGATCATTCCTTCCAAAGAAATCCCAGGGCTGATCTCCTTCAGAATGGACTGGTTGAATCCCCTTGCAGTCCAAGGGACTCTCAAGAGTCTCCTCCAACACCACAGTTCAAAAGTGTCAATTCTTTGGCGCTCAGCCTTCTTCACAGTCCAACTTTCACATCCATACACGACTACTGGAAAAACCATAGCCTTTACTGGACGGACTTTTGTTGGCAAAGTAATGTCTCTGCTTTTGAATATGCTATCTAGGTTGGTCATAATTTTTCTTCCAAGGAGCAAGCATCTTTTAATTTCATGGCTGCAGTCACCATTGTCAGTGATTTTGGAGCCCCCCAAAATAAAGTCTGACACTGTTTCCACTGTTTCTCCATCTGTTTCCCATGAAGTGATGGGACCGGATGCCATGATCTTCATTTTCTGAATGTTGAGCTTAAAGTCAACTTTTAAACTCTCCTCTTTTACTTTCATCAAGAGGCTTTTTATTTCCTCTTCACTTTCTGCCTGCCATAAGGGTGGTGTCATCTGATCAGGACTGTTTAAATCAAAGTTCAAAGCAGGTCAGCCAATAGGTCAAGACACTGAAATTAGTGACCCCGTAATAGACCTCACTTAACGTAAATATGAGACTTATTCCCCAAACTCGATAAAGCTGACTCTCTTCACCTTAGATGCTGGCATGACTTCCCAACTCACATGGTTTGTCTCTTGACAATACCCACTACCTAAACAATATCTCTCACCACAGGGCACAGCAGGAAAAGCTGGAAGGCTAGAAGAAGGAGATTATTTCACAATGAGGGATTGTAGCTGTTTGGGAGTCCATTCCGAGAATGGGTTCCCCACCCACGGCACACCAGGCAGCACAGTGTAGTGAGGACCCCGCCCTGGGAGCCGGGGACCTGAGACTGGAGCTGAGCTGATGTTCCAGCTGCCAAGACGCATCTGTCCGACCTTGGGACCGCTCTGGCCCTCAGTCTACTTGGGTGTATAAAGCTTGTGTGCAGTTCATCCTTGAGTTCAAAGTAACTGTCTATATCTTTTATGAGTTGAAGTGTTTTCCATGGCATCAAGAGACTTCTACCCTGGCCTGCATTTTATTTCTGTGCCATCTCTTATCTCCTCCAAGTCACATGGAGAAATTTGCCCTTTTCTAAACACATGGTGTGGAGAAGGCAATGGCACCACACTCCAGTACTCTTGCCTGGAAAATCCCATGGACAGAGGAACCTGGTAGGCTGCAGTCCATGGGGTCATGAAGAGTCAGACACGACTGAGTGACTTCACTTTCACTTTTCACTTTCATGCATTGGAGAAGGAAATGGCAACCCACTCCAGTGTTCTTGCCTGGAGAATCCCAGGGACGGGGGAGACTGGTAGGCTGCCGTCTATTGGGATCGCACAGTCTGACACGACTGAAGTGACTTAGCAGCAGCAGCAGCAAACACACGCTGCTTTGCTGTATGTGTCTAGTATCTCTTTCTGGACTTTTTTCTGAATTGCCCTTCCTATACTCTTAATGATGGGGTGGGAACCCCATTGATGCTTAAAAGTGTTCCCCAGGGAACTCTTTGCTCTGGAAACTTCCCTGATTCCCCTTCACTCCACCCTGTTCCTCTTGTTGCTTTCTGATAAGTCCACCCTCACCTCTCTTGGAGTTCTTCTCAAGGTCTGGTGTGTATTATGACTTGAGAGGCTGCTTCTGTTGGGGAGAATTCTCAGCACTTGGGTCTTAAATAAAAGCCCATGATTAAGTTGCTTAGCCCCTCTTAGAGGAAGACAAGTACGTGGCTCTGGGGGAGGGTGCAGATCTGATGTTCCTAGAGCCCTCAGGTGCCCTGCCCTCCTCTCTTACCAGCTGTTTTCTTTCACACAGGCGTCCTGGTCAACAATTAATGCCCCTGTGATAAGCCACCAGAAGAGCTGGCACAAGTGGCTATACCTGATATGAAGGGTGGGGTCACTGGGGCTTGTTCTAGGGGAGAAGCAAGGCCAGGAAGGGGAGCAGCTTTCCTAAAATAGCTGAAGCCCAGAGACCACTGAACAACCCCGGCTGGCTCGGTAATGAGGTCTTCTTCAGTCAGGAATAGCAGACACCCGTCTTTCCTTTCTCAGATACCCTGGGCAATGTCTGATCTCACTTTAAGAAGACCCAGGACTAGGAACTGGAGTGGGAAAGGACATATGGAGAATGTGTGTGTCCTTGGGCTGAGGAAATAGTGATAATGTGGAGAGGCTGGGAGGTGGAAGCGGGAGATGGGGGCCCAGCCCTGTGTGCACCCAAGTCCAGACTATGGACTGCAGGGGGTCACAGGGGAGTCAGAACCACCCTCTGGGAAAGGGCAGCCTGTGCTCAGGTGTTGGAACCCCTCCCCCCTTTTATCTTTTGACTGCACCTCGTGTCTTATGGAATCTTAGTTCCCTGACCAAGAATGGAACCTTGACTCTTGGCAGTGAAAGGATAGAGTCCTAACCATCGGTCCACCGGGAAATTCTGGGAACCCCTTTCTTTCCCAGTTTGTGCTGCTGGATGTATGAGGGTGGGGTGGACAGGAAGAGACATGGGAAGTCCTGCAAAATGGGGATCATCAACAGGGACCTGCACAGCCTCGAAAGCCATTTGTCCTCTTGTAATTGATTTGTCATGAGAGGTGAAGTGTTGGGGTGTCAGCAGGAGGTGGAAATTGGGAGAAGACTGCACAGTGTTTCCCTGGGAAGGGGCTGCTCAGTAAAGGCTGATGAATGCAAAGCTTTGTGGCAGACTTGATGGGCCACTTGGGCTGTCTGACCCCTAGGGAGCTCCCAGATTACCTCCATCCACGGTGACCTGTCTCCATGGAGCTGGCTTCAGAGAACCCAGAACCCAGAGCCCCACTCCTGAAGAGGAGCCAGGAAAACTGCATAAGCTGGGAGAGGGGCAAGTGCCCTACCTGAGAGGAGAGTGTGGGGGTGTGGATGGGCCTGGGCACAGACTCTTTAAGGGTTCTCTGGGGCCTGGAGCCCAGTAGTGTGATAAAGTAGTTCTAACCTTCCCTTAGAACTGCCTTTGAATTTAAGGGGATTTCAGGGGTTAATTTCCAAGCATTCTGTGAAAGGGACAAATGTGCACTTCCTTTCACTTTCCCATCCAGACCTAGGATCCACTAGTTCCTGATGTAGTCTTGGGAGCCTTCCTTGAACACTCAAGTTGGTCCTCCCAACACCCCTCAGGAGAATGCAGGCCAGGGAGATAGATAGGTCATTCATGCTTGGTGACAGGATCCCTGAGCTTGGAATCCCAAGGGCTTGAGTTTGTCAGTCACGTTCACATCTTCTGGGACTCAAGACACCATCCCCTTGTTTCTCATTTGCCTACAGCTTGATGTCCTTCCCGACACCATCCCCTTCACACTCAGGCTTTTCAGTAGTCTTCTTGGAGAGATTTCAGGATGTCAGGAACTTCATTCCTCTGTTGCAAAAAAGTCCCTCTATATCCACCCTCATCAAATGAGGTTCTTTAATAAGAAGATAAAAATTGTATTCTATGTTTGGAAATAAGGCTTAAAGTATATGCTCAGTATGCTTTCTAAATGGTTTTGGGTTTTTATGGAGGAAGATAAAAGAATAGATGAAGCAGGGAGCTTCTGCACAGAGATATAGAAGAAATGAGCAGGGGAGGAAGCTCAGAGAGGGAGGCTGAGACCAGGAGGCAGAGCATAGCTTTGAGAAAGATGCATCCATGCCCCTCCTGTGCCCCTAAATATCCTCAGACCCAACAAACCTCTTCTCACCTGATTGTTTGGGAATCAATTCTTAGACATTTATGTTCGAACACTTTCAGTGTCTGAAGCCAAAGTGAGGGACAGGAAAGGAAGAGTCCCCAGATGAAGGAAGCTTCAGCTGGAGATCCTGACTCTGCCTCCCTCCCTGCAGCCTCTTGCCCAGTTCTGCTTCTGACCTGTCACCACTCATAGGTCAGCCTTAGACAGTCTGTGGAGTCTCAAGGAGCCAGAGTCGCTGAGCGATTGAACAGCACGCACGGCCTAAATACAGAGTTTCCGGGAAGAGGATCCTGCAGCAGGATGGAGCTCTGTAGACGACAGGAAGAGCTAGCGCGGGGAGAAGCGCTGCACGTTGTCTCAGCTTAGCCTCCACCCCGTCCTTTCCATTCTCTACATAATTAATCGCTAATTAGTCTTTCATCTCCTGAGCCCACATGTTGTAGAGGCAGTGCTGCACAACTAGAGAAGCTTGTCACTGCAACGAGAAGTCTTTGTGTTGCAACAAGAGAAGCCTGTGGGCCGCTGAGAGAGTCTGCACACAGTAATGCAGATCCAGTGCAGTTAGAAGCAACCAAGCCAAACCAACCAACAAAAATCTTGTCTTTTATCTCAGGCTTAGAGTCGCATGTGGAATTTCTGGATGGAAGAAAATGAATTAAAAGATGTCATCTTGGTGAGGTTAGCCAATTTCCCTCTGGGGGAAATTGGGCATCTGGATTGTAGAGGGAAGCAGGGTGGGCAAGGTCAGGGGCAGCACTGACTTCAGATATATCTTTGGGTCTTCCTTCCTTCTTTTCTCCTCACTGCCCTCTCCTTCCAATCACTGGTCACCTCTTTGCCTGCTTCCACTTTTCCATCTTTTCTCCTTCTAATTATTCTCTGCTTCCTTGCTTTCTGCACGTAACAAGGAACTTTGGAATATTAATGAATGTGTGTGAGTTTGGGGGCTGTCATTGAGATTTTACAAACCTTCCTTGTAAAATAAAACCCTCATCCTCTACATACCCCTCTCTTTGCAGTTTTAAAGATCATGTGGAAATGAACAAAACCACTCAAATTGGAACAAGAAGAGTCAATTTATTTAGCTTATTGTAGTCAGAAATCTTGAGAGTCCCTTGGACTGCAAGGAGATCCAACCAGTCCATTCTGAAGGACATCAGTCCTGGGTGTTCTTTGGCGGGACTGATGCTGAAGCTGAAACCCCAATACTTTGGCCACCTCATGCAAAGTGTTGACTCATTGGAAAAGACTGATGCTGGGAGAGATTGGGGGCAGGAGGAGAAAGGAACGACAGAGGATGAGATGGCTGGATGGCATCACTGACTTGATGGATATGAGTTTGAGTGAACTCCGGGAGTTGGTGATGGACAGGAAGGCCTGGTGTGCTGCAACTCATGGGGTTGCAGAGTCAGACATGACTGAGTGACTGAACTGAGTCAGAAATCAGCCACTATCCCTTTTATTTGTCAAAGACTCTAAAACAGGGAAGTGGGAAACCTTTATAATGGAAAAAGAAGTTCTCAGATGTGCCCTACATTAGAGGCTGCTGGCATGGAGCTGGAAATGGGTTAACTAGAAGCAGGATAACCTACAGTTAGAGATACATATTTGTTTTTTTCCAATAAGTCCTAACATGGGGAAGCAGAGACAAAAATTAGAAAGCTTTAACTTAGTAATCTAGACACAGCTGTTTGAGGCCAATAGACCACCTATTTTGCTAACTCTAGCAGCTGTTGTTGATGACACTACCTTTGCCCTGGATGGAATATTATTGTTCGGGTTCCTGGACTGGTTTACGATGTAGAGTAGGCTTCCTGGATTTATTGATGCTGATTGTGGATCAGAAGTTTATCTCAAATATAGTCTGGCTGTTGTCTGTTCGTGTATTTTGGTCTCTGAGTCCCTCTTTGTGTTCATTCTCTCACTTCCAAGAGGCTGGTCAACTTGTGAAAAGCAAGAGTTCCAGATCTTCATTGCTCAGGAACAGTTCTGCTATCTTCATAGTCAACTGTATTGTAAGATCTTCTTAATCTTTCTATTTTTGTAGATGATCATCACGGTAATCATCTGATGAGATGATCTGTCTCTCTGAGGAGCTTCAAAACTGGAAAGTCCAGCTTCTAACCCAGGCCAAGAGACATAGTCCATAGGTCATGAAGCTCAATCTTAGAATTCAAATAGCTTTTCTTTAAAGACAATGGAAGGCCTGTTAAATTTGCTCATTTCATTGACAAGTACAACAGGAAGTATTAGTACTGGCCCAGGCATCACCATGACTAGCCAACAATAAATCTTAAGCAATGTGATTGTCTGTCACTACTCATGCCAATGAGTTGAGACTGACCTCTAATCCATCTAAGGCAAAGGTTAGTGTCATTAACAGCAGCTGCTAGTGTTAGTAATAGGCTTATTATTTTTTTAAGATTTTATATTAAAGTGTAGTTAATTTATAATGTTGTAAAAGTTTCAGGTGTACAGCAAAGTTATTCAGTTATACATATTCATATATCTGTTCTTTTTCAGATTCTTTTGCCACATAGGTTATTACAGAGTATTAAATATAGTTTCTAGGCTATATGATAAGTCCTGGTTGATTACCTATTTTATTTATGTATAGTAGTGGATTTTTCAATCCCAACCTCCTAATTTATTCCTTCCCCCAGGAGAAGTTTTATTAAAGGTTTTCTGTTTGTATGATTCCCACTGATGGGAACACTGTTCTGATTATTCAAATGAAAATGAGCCAGTAACTCACCCAAGTATTAATAATCCAGAATGGCGTCATCTTGGCTTTGTATCTAAGTAGGAATTTGAAGACTATAAGTCAGTCTTGCTGATTTATAGAATTACAGACAAGCCTTGTAATACTATTCCTAATGGTCATGAGGTGTTAGTCTGAGGCAAACAAGACCAGGAAGTAGCATCCAGGAGAGGTATGCAGAGATCCAGGGGAAAAAGTGCTGTTTATGACATGAGGTTGGAACCAAGGCCTTACATAGCATGTTTGGATTTCTACTAGCCTCTTTCAGGTTTGGCTCACCACCCTACAAAGATTGTTGAGTTCTAGAATTTTCTAGGATCTGAGCAATAGATCTCATTAACTGAGGGTCTTTTTCTGGGAGAGAGTTCGTGCTTGGTCACTTCAGTTGTGTGAAGGACACTAGCAGAATCACCGGTTGACTTGTTTGGAATCACTCTTCAAGGGGGTGCAGGTAGAAATGCCAGTGACTGTGATCACCTGTGGCCTTATTTGATGAAATTGGAATTGCTCAGAGGGCTTTATCATGGGAATCTGGTGATTGTTGGTATATTCAGCAGTCAGTAAGACTGAGAACAGTCTTGTGGCTACCACTTGGGATCATCAGAAAATGGCAGTTGAATGAGTATGTCCTTTTCTTTTTAACTTCATTAAGATATAATTGACAAATAAAATTGTAAGATATTTAAAGTTTACAGTGTGACAATTTGCTATATGCAAGCACTGAGAAAGAATTCCTTCCATTGAATGAATTGACATGTATCACCTTATGTATTTAACATTTTAGAATGAGTCTATTCTGACCTAACAATTATAATGTAAGGAAGAAAAGAGAAAAAGGCTCTTTATAAGTGATCTATAGAAAATAATAAGAATTATAAGCAAGCAGATTAAAAAACACACACAAACAAACAAGAACTGGATAGAAGCTTTGGTCCAACATACTGGCTAGAGGCGGTCCACTATCTGTGATCATCTGTTACAGAGGTCTTGGGCTAGCTGTCTACTTCTGAAGATCAGTGGTTTCTGAAGGATCTCTGAGGATCCTCGGTTTGAGATGTTGCGGTGAAATAGCCCTCTACTTACATGGAATTCTAAATTGCTTTAGTTGTGAATTGTGAACCTAGTAATTCATTTCCTATAGTTTAACTGCTGTATTTGTTGTTAACAGTATTTTGATAAGGTCCTTTCTTATAAGGTTCAAGAACAATTTTTCTCTGAGGTGTCTTTTAATAGATAAAATCCTCTGATTGAAAATAATGAAGAAATTGTTTAGAGATGTTGTGGCAGTGTGGCCTTAATCTGTTGGTGACAGGACTGGGTATGTAGCACAAGTTCACTTCAGTTCAGTGGCTCAGTCCTGTCCGACTCTTTGTGACCCCATGAATCGTAGCACGACAGGCCTCCCTGTACATCACCAACTCCCAGAGTTCACTCAGACTCACGTCCATCGAGTCCGTGATGCCATCCAGCCATCTCATCCTCAGTCGCCCCCTTCCCCTCTTGCCCCCAATCCCTCCCAGCATCAGAGTCTTTTCCAATGAGTCAACTCTTCACATGAGGTGGCCAAAGTACTGAAGTTTCAGCTTCAGCATCATTCCTTCCAAAGAAATCCCAGAGTTGATCTCCTTCAGAATGGACTGGTTGGATCTCCTTGCAGTCCAAAGGACTCTCAAGAGTCTTCTCCAACACCACAGTTCAAAAGCATCAATTCTTTGGCACTCAGCCTTCTTCACAGTCCAAATCTCACATCCATACGTGACCACAGGAAAAACCATAGCCTTGACTAGATGGACCTTAGTCGGCGAAGTAATGTCTCTGCTTTTGAATATACAATCTAGGTTGGTCACAACTTTTCTTCCAAGGAGCAAGCATCTTTTAATTTCATGGCTGCAGTCACCATTGTCAGTGATTTTGGAGCCCCCAAAAATAAAGTCTGACACTGTTTCCACTGTTTCCCCATCTATTTACCATGAAGTGATGGGACCGTATGCCATGATCTTCGTTTTCTGAATGTTGAGCTTTAAGCCAACTTTTCACCCTCCTCTTTCACTTTCATCAAGAGGCTGTTTAGCTCCTCTTCACTTTCTGCCATAAGGGCGCTGTCATCTGTATATCTGAGGTTATTGACATTTCTCCCGGCAATCTTGATTCCAGCTTCTGTTTCTTCTAGTCCAGTAGTTTCTTATGATGTACTCTGCATATAAGTTAAATAAGCAGGGTGACAACATACAGCCTTGATGTACTCCTTTTCCTATTTGGAACGAGTCTGTTGTTCCATGTCCAGTTCTAACTGTTGCTTTTGACCTGCATATAG
>SJYC01066635.1:0-10281 GCA_006408675.1 Madoqua kirkii | reverse complement strand
AAGAAATCTAAATATTTTCAGAAGATTATTTATACATTAAAATCCTACTTAACAAAGATGTCTGTTTGGTTTTATATTAATATGTAATAATGTTTGCTATGCTATCTATACAATGAAAGATATTCTTCTAAATGTTATGTTGTTTCAAAATATTGTAAACTTTTTCTGAGAGAGAAGTCATATTTATATGTCTACCAACAGACATACTTTTGAAGAAATTTTTTGCATGGCTCTGGGTAGATAGAACACTGCTGGTCCTCCTGAAGTTCCATCATTTAGCTTTTATCTTAGTACAACAGAGGATTAAAAAAAAAAAAAGACAAACTCTAGGGGACCCTGTTGACTTTAATTAAATTACAGTATCCATACAGATACTGAAGCATTTGATTTATCTAAGAGATCTTTGATTAGAAAATCAGAGAGAAACTTTAAACTATTTTAAGCAATCAGTAGTTAACATAGCTTAATAAAACCAGGTTGAAAGGATTTATTATTTTAAAGTTAAGAAAACCCAAGTACTGAAAGAAAAAAAAAAAGTCAGTCTTGTTTTAATACTACCTTAAATCATTATTACCTGTGGCTCAGACAGTAAAGCATCTGCCTGCAATGCTGGAGACCTGGGTTCAATCCCTGGGTGGCGAAGATCTTCTGGAGAAGGCAATGGCAACCTCTCCAGTATTCTTGCTTGGAAAATCCTATGTATGGAGGAGCCTAGTAGACTACAATCCATGGGGTTGCAAAGAGTTGGATCACTGCCTGGCTTCCCTTGAAAAGAAAAAAAGTAAACTAGAAACTGTGGACCCTGGGGATAGGCCCTTTTCTAAACACAGTATAAATTCTTACTCTAGTTGGTTATCCAAGGAGTAGTTGATATAAAATTATGTTTTCCAAAATATTATACATAAGACTTATTTTTTTCTTTGTCTTATTTCTATGAATAATTTGTTTCAAAGGATACATAAACAACTTTTTTCTGAGACGCATGACATACTACATATTATTAATGCCTAAAGTATGACTCCAAGGTAAAACAGCCAATTCACCACTAACAGGTTTTATTAAAAATCAAAAAATTTCCAAGGAATCAGCATTATATTCAAAGTACATAGCCTTACTATTATGTTTTCAGGACTTGTGGCCCAAAAAGAAGTCCTTTTCATGGTAGGAATATAAGCCAAAAAATTTAAGTCCAGTTGTTGACATTTCACTTAAAATGATAATATTTCTAAGCAGAAAAAATGATCAAACATATTCTAATCTTTCCTGAATTGTCCCTTTTTCAATAGAAATTATTGCCTATTAATAGCTGATTCTGGGACTTCCTGGGTGGTCCAGTGGTTAAGAATCTACCTTGCAACACATGGGATCTGGGTTTGATTCCTGGTCAGGGAACTAAGATCCCACATGCAACTAAGCCCATGAACTTCAAGTTCTGAACCCTGCCTGCTCTTGAGTCCACCTGCCACACTTACAGAGCCTGTGCACCACAACTAGAGAATCCATGCACCAGAATCCAAGACCCCACATTCTGCAACTAAGATCTGACACAGCCATATCAATAATAAACATTAAAAAATTTTATATCAAAAAGTAAAAAATGAGCTACTCCTGATGAGACTTTTTTAAGGGAGCTATGCCTAATGTCTGAATTCACAGCTATTGATTTCATGGTCATTATAGTGAGGGGCTTTAAAACTTTCACAGGTTGTTTCTTGCACAGCTGTTCAAGTTCAAAAGGATGCACCCTCACAAAGAGAACATCTCAGTTCTTTCATTTATACCCTCTCCCTCTTCATTTTTTTCTTTCACAGTCTTCCTCCTTGACTTGTCCAGAGAATGCAGAGGTGCCTGGGAAGTTATCACAAATATCAAAAAAGTTATATTATGCTTTTCCTGTTAAAGACAGAAATTTCCAAAAGAACATAAGGGTGACTTTAGTGTGTGTGTGTGCAGCCACTCAGTCATGTCCAACTCTTTGCAAGTCCACGAACTGTAATACAACCAGGCTCCTCTGTTTATGGAATTCTCCAGGCAAGGATATTAGCTATAGTTTGGTCACTAAGCCATGTCAACTCTTTGTGACTACACGGACTTCAGCATGCCAGGCTTCCTTGTTGTTCACTATCTCCTAGAATTTCTTCAAACTCACTTCCATTGAGTCAGTGGTACCATCCAACCATCTCATTCTCTGTTGTCTCATTCTCTCCCTGCCCTCAGCCATTCCCAGCATCAAGGTCCTTTCCAAAGAGTCATCTCTATGCATCAAGTGGCCAAAGTATTGGAGCTTCAGCTTCAACATCAGTCCTTCCAATGAATATTCAGGGTTGATTTCCTTTAGGATTGATTGGTTTGATCTCCTTGAAGTCCAAGGAACTCTCAAGAGTTCTCCAGCATCACAGTTCTAAAGCATCAATTCTTCAGTGCTCATCTTTCTTTATGGTCCAAATCTCAGATCTGCACATGATTACAAGGATCAGCCTTATGTAACTCTATGAAGCTAAGAGCCATATTGTGCAGAGTCAGCCAAGATGGACAGATCATGGAGCACCATTCTGACAAAACATGGTCCACTGGAGAAGGAAATTGCAAACCACTTCATCATTCTTACCTTGATATTCCCATGAACAGTATGAAAACAAACAAAAAAAAAAGAAGAAGAAGAAGAAGAAGAAGAAGAAGAAAAGAAATACTGGAGTAGCAATTCTCTTTTCATGGGGTCTTCTCCCACCCCTTCTGGAAAAGGAAATGGCAATGCACTCCAGGAGTCTTGCCTAGAAAATTCCATGAATGGAAGAGCTTGGTGGGCTACAGTCCATGGGGTCACAAAGAGTTGAACAAGACTTCACTTTCACTTTCCAGGGAGTCTTCCCCACTCAGGGATTAAATCGAAGTCTCTGCATTGCCGGAAGATTCTTTATCATCTGACCCAGCAGGGAAGCCTGGCTTTGAATATTGCCACACAAAAATGCAGATGAAAGTATTTGCTGTTGGAACACTTACAGAGTTCTAGAATACAAGATGTTGTTTTCCAGTTGCCTGTCCATGTCCAATTATTTTTGATGCCTTGGACTGCAGCAAGCTAGACCTCTCTGTCCCTCAATATCTCCTGAAGTTTGCCCAAGTTCGTGTCCACTGCATCAGTGATACCATCTAACCATCTCATCTTCTGAGACCTTTTTCTTCTGCCCTCAATTTTTCCCAGCATTAGGAACTTTCGCAGTGAGTCAGCTGTTTGCATGAGGTGACCAAAATACTGAAGCTTCAGCTTGAGCATCGGTACTTTCAGAAATATTCAGGGTTGATTTCACTTAAGATTGACTGATTTGATCTTGCTGTTCAAGGGACTTTCAGGAATATTCTCCAGCACCACAGTTAGAAGGCATCAGTTCTAAACCATTCTTTATGGTCCAGCTCTCACTATCATATGTGACCTAGGAAGACTATTCTGCTGCTGCTGCTAAGTCGCTTCAGTCGTGTCCAACTCTGTGCGACCCCATAGATGGCAGTCCACCAGGCTCCGCCGCCCCTGGGATTCCCCAGGCAAGAACACTGGAGTGGTTTGCCATTTCCTTCTCCAGTGCATGAAAGTGAAAAGTGAAAGCGAAGCCCAACTCTCAACGACCCCATGGACTGCAGCCTACCAGGCTCCTCCATCCATGGGATTTTCCAAGCAAGAGTACTGGAGTAGGGTGCCATTGTCTTCTCTAGGAAGACTATGTTAAGTCATTTCAGTAGTGTCTGACTCTGTGCGACCCCATAGATGGCAGCCCACCAGGCTCCCTCATCCCTGGGATTCTCCAGGCAAGAACACTGGACTGGGTTGCTATTTCCTTCTCCAATGCATGAAAGTGAAAAGAGAAAGTGAAGTTGCTCAGTCGTGTCTAACTCTTAGTGAAACTCTCAACGACCTCATGGACTGCAGCCTACCAGGCTCCTCCATCCATGGGATTTTCCAAGCAAGAGTACTGGAGTAGGGTGCCATTGTCTTCTCTAGGAAGATTATGTTAAGTCATTTCAGTAGTGTCTGACTCTGTGCGACCGCATAGATGGCAGCCCACCAGGCTCCCTCATCCCTGGGATTCTCCAGGCAAGAACACTTGGACCTTTGTCGCCGAGTAATGTCTCTGCTTTTCAATGCACTGTTTAGGGTTGTCACAGCTTTCCTGCCAAGAAGCAATTGTCTTCTGATTTCATGGCTGCAGTCACTGTCTACAGTGATTTTGGAGCCCAAGTAGAGAAAATCTGTCACTATTTCCACATTTTCCCCTTCTGTTTATCATGCAGTAATGGAGACAGATACCATGATCTTAGTTTTTTAACTTTTAGTTTTAAGCTGGCTCTTTCACTGTCCTTCACACGCCATCAAGAGGATCTTTAGTTCCTCTTCACTTTCTGCCATTAGGGTGGTATCATCTGCATATCTGAGGTTGTTGATGTTTCTATCGCATATTTTGATTCCAGCTTGCAATTCACCAACCTGGCATTTTTCATGATATGCTCAGCCTATAGGTTAAATATACAGGGTGACAATAAACAGCTCTGTCATATTCCTTTTTCATCCCCAAACTAATCACTTATTCCATACAGGGTTGCTTCTTGAGCCGCATACAGATTTTTCAGGAGATAGATAACATGGTCTATTATTCCCATCTTTTAAAGAGCTTTTCACATTTTTTTGTGATCCACACAGTCAAAGGTTTTAGCATAGTTGGTGAAACAAAGGTAGATGTTTTTCTGGAATTCCTTTGCTTTCTTCATGATCCACTGTATGTTAGCAATTGCATCTCTTGTTCCTCTGCCTTTGCTAAACCCAGCTTGGACTTCTGAAAGTTCTTGGCTTGAGTAATGCTGAAGCTTAGCATGCAAGATTCTAAACATGACTTTACTAGCATGGGAGATGAGTGAAACTGTCCAGTGGTTCTAACAAACTTTAATACTACCCTTCTTGCTTATTGGGATAAGGATTGATCTTTTCCAGTCCTGTGGACACTGCTGAGTCTTCCAGATTTGCTGACATATTGAGTAAAACACTTTAACAGCATCATTTTTTAGAGTTTGGGGCTTCCCTGATAGCTCAATAGGTAAAGAATCTGCCTGCAATGCTGGAGACTCAAGTTCAATTCCTGAGTCAGGAAGAACCACTGGAGAAGGAATAGGCTACCCACCCCAGTATTCTTGGGCTTCTCTTGTAGCTCAACTGGTAAAGAATCTGCCTGCAATGTGGGAGACTTGGGCTTGATCGCTGAGTTAGGAAGATCCCCTAGAGAAGGTAAAGAATATCCATTTCAGTATTCTGGCCTGGAGAATTCCATGGACTTCATTGTCCATGGGGTTGCAAAGAGTCAGACAACTGAGCATCTTTCATTTTAGGGTTTTGAATGGCTGTGCTGGAATTCCATCTCATTTATTAGTTTTATTAATAGCACTGCTTCCTAAGGCCCACTTGACTTTATAATCCAGAATGTTTGGACATATCTTAAATCAAGATCTTGCCAGATATTTTGTAGTCTAACACACTTAACTGTTAAAAGTTAGTATCTCAAATCTTCTCTTGACTCCTCAATATTACTATTATTTTTTTTGTCTCAAGAGCAGTTTTCAAACAATCTTTAGGCATAAATAACCCATCTCTTTGTATAAAATGGATCAACATTGCACAAGGCACATTAAAGGAAGTTTAGCACTATTTTCGGATGATTAATGTATTTTACTTTATTCTGAAAAAAATGGTTGAATTTTATAGCTTCCTGCTCATTGGTCATTTCTGCTTGGCATATCACAATGTATAGTCAAAATTGAATATATTACAATAAGTTCTAACCTGAGGTTCTGAAGTTCTCTCCTCACAATAAATGACTGTTTTTAAACCTCTTTTCAAAGCTAAAATTCTGGAACTCCTCAGTTATTTCTCTTTTTGTTCTTACTGACACCATTCAGACACTGAGTACTGTCAATTTTTAATTCATAAGTGTCTAACAAATTCATCGCTAGTCATTTGTCTAGTAAGGACAAGATCAAATCATCTTTTGCCTGAACTAGTACAACAGGCTGTTAAATAGATGTATTCAGTTTGAACAGTGGTGCAGGATCATCTCTTAAATCATGTCTGCACTGCTTTGTTTTATTCTCTGGACTCTCATTGTCCTACGAAGAATGCAACCTGCTTATAGGGCCTTATATTATGAGGCTTTTGCCTTTCTCTCTGACCTTATCTCTTATCTTTTCTGTATCACATATTTAGAACTCATAAATTCTATACCTCAGTTATACTGAGCTATCTTTGCCCAGTAAGGTGACCTGCTGTCTCCTCTTTTTATGATTTTACACATGTATTCTATCCAAAGAATGAGTCTCTTGCTGTTCATTTTCCTACCTATCCTTCTACACGTTTCTCATTTTTTCTGAGTAATTCACATTTTACCTTCCAAGTCTTTCCTTTAAACAGGAATTCCTTTGGAACACTTCTCTGGCTCTAAATTCTACCATTTTTTTTCAACCAATAATGCGTTTATCACAATACATTTTACACCCTACTATAATTACCTATTTAAATTGTCCTTCTATCAGCCAAATTCCATGAGGACACAGCTGTGTATATCTTTTGTTGTGCCTAAATTCCAAAGATTTTACAAAATAGGTAACAAATTAATGTGCATTAAAATATGGAATAAAATCTAATAATAACACAAATGTATTAATGAATGTGTTATTTGAAAGATTCAAGTCATGTTAGAGAAATTTTGTAAACTGGAAAACAACTAATATGATACTGGAACTTGGAAGGCTACAGAGAGAGTTTTATTATGCTTTCAGGCACCAAGCATCATGGTAAAACCACACTTTTTTTTAAAAGGAGACATATGGAAGGCCATTGGGTGAAGCTTTTTTTAAAAATAATTTTCATTAATTCCTTTTTAATATAAAAAATATGAAAAGAAAAATAAAATTGTTCACAATCCCAAAACACACATAAACTCTGGTGATATTTAAAACAGAAATAAAAAGATGAATAATACATGCAAATAGGAAGAAATTTCAAATACCACTGAAAGGTATAAAACTAAAAGTCTCCTCTTTCCCATCTCTAAACTCTTTTTGCAGAGATGAACAGTGTTAACTGTTTCCTGCTCATCCTCGAAAATAATTGACATTTCAGCTACACCAATCTTTAAAAATGTTTCAACTGAAGAATTATACAAAGCAATTATCATGTGCTTTGCACTTTTACTTAATATATCTTGGGTGTTGTTGTTCAGTCACTAAGTCGTCTCTGATGTGACCCTATGGACTGCAGTACAACAGATTTCCTTATTCTTCACTTTCTTCCAGAGTTTGTTCAATTTCATGTCCGTTGTGTCAATGATGCCATCTAACCGTCTCATTCTCTGTCATCTCCTTCTCCTCTTGCTCTCAATTTTTCCCAGTATCAGGGTCATTTTCAGAGTTGGGTCTTTGCATCACGTGGCCAAAGTATTGGAACTTCAGCATCAGTCCTTCCAGTGGATATTCAGGGTTGATTACTTTAAAAGTGATTACTGTGCCTAGCAGGTTAAAAAAAAAATACTCATGTGTTCTTTTTGGCTGTGCTTTGCTGGGTCTTCATTGGTATGTGCAGACTGCCTTTAGTTGTGGACAGAAGGGCTACTCTTTAGTTTTCAGTGAACAGGGCTTCTCACTGTGGTGGATCCCCCTGTTGTGGACCATAGGCTAAAAGGCACTGGCTCAGCTTAGTTGCCTCCATACAAGTGAAATCTTCCCAGACCAGAAATTGAACCGGTGTCCCTCACATTGGCATGCAGATTTTTAATCGCTGGAGCATCAGGGAAATCCCCTAGCATCCTTTTTACTAGCACAACCACACTGCCCTTGAGACACACAGCTGTGAAAACTCTGGCATAGGGAGATGGGCAGCCCCAGAACATCTAAACTGGCAGTGCTATAAAGAGGAGGTAACACATCTTCATAATTAATTTTAAAAAAGGAAGAGTGTGATAATGCAATGTATCATTTTTATTAGGACTAGATTTCAAGCATAATATGGTGCTGGGATAAGGCATCTTTAAATTATTTCACCTTCGTAGGTGAACTGCTCGAATGTTCTCAGATACCATTTGTTCTTAACACAGTTTCATCAGTCCTCTAATAGCTGGTAGATATTGCTCCAAGATTCTGGCAAGATTATGACTTCTTCCTTACACTTTGTAGCCTGTACTTTTTGTACTTGCTACTTGGAACACTTCTCTGTCTGCATTTTCGGTATCAGCTGTTCAGCAATAACCGAAATATCTCTTTCTCTGTAAGGCTTTCTTTGACAACTTCTTCGTGAAAAATGGTATTCCTGTCCCATATAACCTTGTGGTTTTAAAGTACTTATTTCAGTATATAATTATATTTTAATTAGGTTAATTTCTGCCTTCTCAACTTTTCTATAAAAAGAGTTCATTAGTATAAAAATGCCTCTTTTCCAATAGCATGAGTCTAATATTGTACTTGAAATTCAGTAGATATTCAATATACATTTTGATTAATTTACAGTTGAATTAGTGCACATAAAAACATATCTAGAAAGCATTACATTATTGTTTTATTACTGAATCATCATTTTTCTCTTTTACATTTTGATTGTTTATATTTTAAAATTATGATGCTTTTTAATTGGTATTTGCTGTTGTTGTTCAGTCACTCAGTCATATCTGACTCTTTGTGGCTCCATGGACTGCAGCACGCCAGGCCTCCCTCTCCTTCATCATCTCGTGAAGCCTGCTCAAACTCATGTCCATTGAGTCAGTGATGCCATCCAACCATCTTGTCCTCTGTCATCCCCTTTTCATCCTGTCTTCAATCTTTCCCAGCATTAGAGTCTTCTCTGGTGAGTCAGTTCTTCACATCAGGTGGCCAAAGTATTGGGACTTCAGCATCAGTCCTCCCAGTGAATATTCAGGATTTACTTCCTTTGGGGTTGACTGGATTGATACCCTTGCAGTCCAAGGGACACTCAAGAGTCCTCTCCAACACCACAGTTCAAAAGCATCAATTATTCGGCACTCAGCCTTCTTCATGGTCCAACTCTCATCCATACACGATTGCTGGAAAAACCATAGCTTTGATTAGACAGATCTTTGGTGACAATGTAATGTTTCTGCTTTATAATACGCTGTTTATACTTGTCATTCCTTTTCCAAGGAGCAAATGTTTTTTAATTTCATTGCTGCAATTACCATCTCCAGTGATTTTGGAGCCCAAGAATATAAAATCTGTCACAGTTTCCATTGTTTCCCCATCTATTTGCCATGAAGTGATAGGACCAGATGCCATGATCTTAGTTTTTGAATGTTGCATTTTAAGCCAGCTTTTTCTTCTCCACTTACTTTCATCAAGAGGCTCTTCAGTTCTTCTTTGCCTTCTGCCATAAGGGTGGTCATCTGTATATCTGAGGATAATGGTATTTCTCTCTGAAATCTTAATTCTAGCTTGTGCTTCATTGTCCTGGCATTTCTTATAATGTGCTCTGCATATAAGTTAAATAAGCAGGGTGAAAATATACAGACTTGGTGTATTCTTTTTTCAATTTGGAACCACTTCATTTTTCCAAGTCCAGTTCTAACTGTTGCTTCTCAACATGAATACAAGTTTCATGTCAGGAGACAGGTGAGGTAGTTTGGTATTCCATCTCTTTCAGAATTTTCCACAGTTTGTTGTGATCCACACAGTCAAACATTTTAGTATAGTCAACTAATCAAAAGTAGATATTTATCTGTAATTCTCTTGCTTTTTTATGATCCAGTGGATGTTGGCAGTGTTTGATCTCTGGTTCTTCTGCCTTTTCTAAATGCATCTTGAACATTGAAAGTTCTCTGCTCACATACTGTTGAAGCCTTGCTTAGAGATTTGAGGATTACTTTACTGGCAAAAAATAAATTTTCATTGCAATTAAAAAATATAAATAAGGTTAATACAATTTAATATAGCTTTAAAACAATTTTACATTTTTAATATGTCAGTAAATATAGACTGGGAGTCACTATGTACCAGATACTGTACCGTTTGGAGAGTTCAAGACACAGCAATGTTCCTATTCATATTTTACTGATTTATAACTGATAAATATTTAAGAATGCTAATTATTATAATAAATTATACCTATGAATTACATGAGAAGAGCTTGTATTTATGTTTGATTTCTACAGAATATTGGATTAGGAGCAGGAACCTAAATTTCACATGATGAGAGAAGTAAATCAAATTGATTTTTACCACGTTGATCAGGAATATAGTTTTAAG
>SJYC01066634.1:0-10955 GCA_006408675.1 Madoqua kirkii | reverse complement strand
TTTCATGACAGACAGCAAAAATGAAGGCAGCAATAGCAAAAGTAAATAAGTGAGACTACATAAAAGAAAAAGATTCTGCACATCAAATGGAAAAAAAAAAACCTGCTAGGGAAAAGGGAGCAGGGATATTTGAAAACTACCTACAAGATATAATCTTCAAAATGTATGCAGAATTCCTGTAACTCAATAGTAAGATAAGTAATAAACTGACTAAAAAATAGGCTGTGGACTCAAGTAGACAGTTTTCCAAATAAGACATATAAATGACCATCAAGTGTATGAAAAGGTATTAACTATCTCTTGCACTCCAGGAAATAAAAATCAAAACCACAATTAAAAGGCAGTCTTTAGTAACCTAATACTAGAGATGATTTTCCAATAATTTTGCTACATTTTACCCTATAAACAAGTTCCTGGGGCCATATCACACCCAAATTGAGAGTGTTAACAATGATGTGAACACCAGGAATTAAATATCATTGAGAGTCATTCTATAAGGTGTATATGACAACATCAGTGAGACAGCACAGCAGTTGATGCTACTATGTGCTTTTTGCAAACTGCCTGAGTTTGCCTAGGTTAAATCCTAGTTCAATAATTTATTTTCTTTGTGATACTGGAAAGTTGTTAACATTATAGTCACCTTACATATAATAGGAATTGTGAAAAGAATAAGTAATAGTTTCTCAATATTGACCGCACTGACATTTTTGACCAGACAATTCTTTCTTTCAGGAGTCTGTGCATTGTAGAATGTTGAGCGGCATCCTGGCTTCTGTTAGATTTCAAGAGCATAACTCTTGTGTTGACGAACAAAAATGTCTCCAAACTCTGCCAAATGTCTCCTCAAGGCAAAAGCACCTCCAGTTGAAAAACATGGGTTTAAAAGATATGTTGCACATAAGACTATTAAAAGTTGCTGAACAACTAAAAATATTAGTGATTTTTATAATTGGTTATGGTTTTCAATAATTTTTATCTTTACTTAAATCACTGAAATGAAATATGCAGAGTCACTTAACAAATACAAAAAAAATGGCAAAAACAACAACATCTGAGATAGAAGTCAGATTAGATAGTGAGATGAAGTGGAACCCAAGTAGACTTGAATTACTGAGAAACTTTCATCGACCGTCTATCCAGTTAGTTTCTATGCCACTTAGAATTCCAGTGATTTCAGTTATTTACATTTATATTTTTGGTTTACAGACATTAGAAATTTTTCTCCAAAAACAAATAGCGTTCAGTTCAGTTCAGTCGCTCAGTGGTGTCTGACTCTGTGACTCCCTTAACTGCAGCATGTCAGGCCTTCCTATCCATCACCAACTCCTGGAGTCCATCAAAACCTGTGCCCATTGTGTTGGTGATGCAATTCAGCCCTCTCATCCTCTGTCATCCCCTTCTCCTAGTGCCCCCAATCCCTCCCAACATCAGGGTCTTTTCCAATGAATCAGCTTTTTGCATCAGATGGCCAAAGTATTGGAGTATCAGCTTCAAAATCAGTCCTTCCAATGAACGCTCAGGACTGATCTCCTTTAGGATGGACTGGTTGGACCTCCTTGCAGTCCAAAGGACTCTCAAGAGTCTTCTCCAACAACACAGTTCAAAAGCAGCAATTCTTTGGTGCTCAGCTCCTCCAACTCTCACATTCACACATGACCACTGGAAAAACCATAGCTTTGACTAGATGGACATCTGTTGGCAAAATAATGTCTCTGCTTTTTCATGTGCTGCTTAGGTTGGTTATAACTTTCTTTCCAAGGAGTAAGAGTCTTTTAATTTCATGGTTGCTGTCAACATCTGCAGAGATTTTGGAGCCCCCCAAAATAAAGTCAGCCACTGTTCCCACTGTTTCCCCATCTATTGCCATGAAGTAGTGGGACTGGATGCCATGATCTTAGTTTTCTAAATGTTGAGTTTTAAGCCAACTTTAGTGGCACCCCACTCTAGTACTCTTGCCTGGAAAATCCCATAGATGAAGGAGCCTGAAAAGCTGCAGTCCAAGGGGTCACTGAGGGTCGGACACGACTGAGTGACTTTACTTTCACTTTTCACTTTCATGCATTGGTGAAGGAAATTGTAACTCACTCCAGTGTTCTAGCCTGGAAAATCCCAAGGATGGTGGAGCCTGGTGGACTGTCATCTATGGGGTCATACAGACTTGATCACGACTGAAGTAACTTAGCAGGAGCAAGCCAGCTTTTTCACTCTCCTCTTTCACATTCATCATGAGGCCCTTTAGTTCTTCTTCACTTTCTGCCATAAGGGTGATGTCATCTGCATATCTGAAGTTATTGGTATTTCTCCTCGCAATCTTGATTCCAGCTTGTACTTCATCTAGCCCAGAATTTCTAATGATGTACTCTGCATCTAAGTTAAATAATCATGGTGACAATATACAGCCTTGACATACTCCTTTCCTTATTTGGAACCAGTCTGTTGTTCCATGTTCAGTTCAAGGTGTTGCTTTCTGACCTGCATATAGGTTTCTTAAGAGGCAGGTAGGTGGTCTAGTAGGCTCATCTCTTTCAGAATTTCCACAGTTTATTGTGATCCACACAGTCAAAGGCTTTGGCATAGGCAATAAAGCAGAAACAGATGTTTGTCTGGAACTCTCTTGCTTTTTCCATAATCCAGTGGATGTGGGCAATTTGATCTCTAGTTCCTCTGCCTTTTCAAAAACCAGCTTGAACATTTGGAAGTTCATGGTGCACGTTTTGCTGAAGCCTGGATTGCAGAATTTTGAGCATTTTACCAGTGTTGAGATGAGTGCAATTGTGCAATAGTTTGAGCATTCTTTGGTATTGCCTTTTGTTGGGTTTGGAATGAAAACTAACTAGCCCCCCAAAATAAAGTCAGCCACTGTTCCCACTGTTTCCCCATCTATTGCCATGAAGTAGTGGGACTGGATGCCATGATCTTAGTTTTCTAAATGTTGAGTTTTAAGCCAACTTTAGTGGCACCCCACTCTAGTACTCTTGCCTGGAAAATCCCATAGATGAAGGAGCCTGAAAAGCTGCAGTCCAAGGGGTCACTGAGGGTCGGACACGACTGAGTGACTTTACTTTCACTTTTCACTTTCATGCATTGGTGAAGGAAATTGTAACTCACTCCAGTGTTCTAGCCTGGAAAATCCCAAGGATGGTGGAGCCTGGTGGACTGTCATCTATGGGGTCATACAGACTTGATCACGACTGAAGTAACTTAGCAGGAGCAAGCCAGCTTTTTCACTCTCCTCTTTCACATTCATCATGAGGCCCTTTAGTTCTTCTTCACTTTCTGCCATAAGGGTGATGTCATCTGCATATCTGAAGTTATTGGTATTTCTCCTCGCAATCTTGATTCCAGCTTGTACTTCATCTAGCCCAGAATTTCTAATGATGTACTCTGCATCTAAGTTAAATAATCATGGTGACAATATACAGCCTTGACATACTCCTTTCCTTATTTGGAACCAGTCTGTTGTTCCATGTTCAGTTCAAGGTGTTGCTTTCTGACCTGCATATAGGTTTCTTAAGAGGCAGGTAGGTGGTCTAGTAGGCTCATCTCTTTCAGAATTTCCACAGTTTATTGTGATCCACACAGTCAAAGGCTTTGGCATAGGCAATAAAGCAGAAACAGATGTTTGTCTGGAACTCTCTTGCTTTTTCCATAATCCAGTGGATGTGGGCAATTTGATCTCTAGTTCCTCTGCCTTTTCAAAAACCAGCTTGAACATTTGGAAGTTCATGGTGCACGTTTTGCTGAAGCCTGGATTGCAGAATTTTGAGCATTTTACCAGTGTTGAGATGAGTGCAATTGTGCAATAGTTTGAGCATTCTTTGGTATTGCCTTTCGTTGGGTTTGGAATGAAAACTAACGTTTTCCAGTCCTGTTTTCCAAATTTGTTGGCATATTGAGTGCAGCACTTGCAGAGCACCATCTTTCAGAATTTGAAATAGCTCAACTGGAATTCCATCATCTCTACTAGCTTTGTTCGTATTGATGCTTCCTAAGGTCCACTTGACTTCACATTCCAGGATGTCTGCCTCTAGGTGAGTGATTACACCATTGTGATTATCTGGGTCATGAAGATGTTTTTGTACAGTTCTTCTGTGTATTCTTGCACCTTTTCTTAATATCTTTTTTTTCTGTTAGATCCATACAATTTCTGTCCTCTACTGAGCCCATCTTTCCATATAATTTTCCCTTGGGATTTCTAGTTTTCTTGAAGAGATCTCTAGTCTTACCCATTCTATTGCTTTCCTCTAGTTTTTTGCATTGGTCACTGAGGAAGACTTTCTTATCTCTCCTTGATATTATTTGGAACTCTCCATTCAAATGAGTGTATATTTTTCCTTTTCTCCTTTGCTTTTCACTTCTCTCCTTTTCACAGCAATTTGTAAGGCCTCCTTAGATAGCCATGTTGCTTTTTTGCATTTCTTTTCCATGAGGATGGTCTTGATTCCTGTCTCCTGTACAATGTCACAAACCTCCATCCATAGTTCATCAGACGCTCTGTCTATCAGATCTAGTCCCTTAAATCAATTTCTTACTTCCATTGCATAGTCATAAGGGATTTGATTTAGGTCATACCTGAATGGTCTATTGCTTTTTCCTAGTTTCTTCAATTTAAGTCTGAATTTGGCAATAAGAAGTTCATGGTCAGAGCCACAGTCTGCTCAGGTCTTGTTTTTGCTGACTGTATAGAGTTTCTCCATCTTTGGCTCCAAAGAGTCTAATAAATCTGATTTTGGTTTTGATCATCTGGTTATGTCCATGTGTAGAGTCTTCTCTTATATTTTTGGAAGATAGTGTTTGCTATGAGCAGTGTGTTCTCTTGGCAGAACTCTCTTAGGCTTTGCCCTGCTTCATTCTGTACTCTAAAGCCAAACTTGTTTGTTACTCCAGGTGTTTCTTGACTTCCTACTTTTTCATTCCAGTCCCTTATAATGAAATGGCATCTTTTGAGGGTGTTAGTTCTATAAGGTCTTGTAGGTCTTCATAGAACTCTCCAATTTCAGCTTCTTCAGCATTACTGGTCAAGGCATAGACTTTACCATGATATTGAATGGTGTGCCTTGGAAACGAACAGAGGGCATTCTGTCATTTTTGAGATTTCATTTGAGTACTGCATTTCAGACTCTTTTATTGACCCTGATGGCTCCTCCATTTCTTCTGAGGGATTCCTGCCCACAGTAGTAGATATAATGGTCATCTGAGTTAAATTCACCCATTTTAGTCCATTTTAGTTCACTGATTCCTAGAATGTTGACGTTCACTCTTGCCATCTGCTGTTTGATCACTTCCAATTTGCCTTGATTCATGGACCAAACATTCCAGGTTCTTATGTGATATTGATCTTTACAAGATCGGACCTTGTTACTATCACCAGTCACATCTACAACTGGGCATTGTTTTTGCTTTGGCTCTATCCCTTCATTCTTTCTGGAGTTATTTCTCCACTGATCTCCAGTAGCATATCAGATAATATATAGCAAATAATATAGTGAATAAGAATACATGAGTGATTTTTAAGCATTTTTATAAAAAACATACTCAAATTTATAAAATGTTATGCTCATCTCTTTACAGGTTATGAATAGTGCACACTGAGAGACCTTGATTGTGAGGAAATTAAAGTTTTAACTTGAAAATTTAAGTCACTAATTGTGGGAGACAGAGAAAAAGAGATTGAAAGTTACAGAAAATCAGTGTACGAAAATAGCATATTAGCCATCTTGAGGGAAGGGTGCTAGTTAAAATTATAAATATGCCTAATGCTTTTTGAAGAGAAATCTGACATTAGAAAATATTTTAATCAGACATTAAGTTACTCAATTCAATCAAATGTCAAAATGTTTGTGAAAGAGTTTCTTTTCAAAATTGGAATATAAGCTTATGTAAGACTTGATGATATACAAATAGTGAAAATATCACAGCCAAAGCAGTTTTTACTAGTAATTTATTGTGTAGGTGTAAGAGGATGTTATTAATATTTACCCCAAATGTACTGCAGCTGACATCTATAACAAAAATGCTTTGCTTATTGAAAGAGCCCAATTCTGAAACACGGCACTCCTCTTCATACCTTAACTGAATAAAAGAAGAAAGGAGATATATAAATATTTTGGGAGGAGTGTTGATTATACAACTTGTCAAAAAATGCATCTCTTAGATGCTTCCTCTACTGACATCATGAAGGTCAATCCCAGGCCTTGGACATCTATACATGGATATAATAAGCACTAATAGGAAATGTAAATTTTGGTCTCTGCCTTGCCTGTTTCAGATAAAATGTACTTTAGCTCCATTCATATGCATCTTTTATTAACTGTTTCTCATATTTTCAATCAAATTCTTTCTTATCCTTATTTTTTAATGGTCATTGTCAGTTTATTTTTTTAAAGATTTATGATTCAATTTTTTTGATACTCTCTTAGAAAAATAGTCTCCTAGAGAAACATTTTCTCTGTATCACATAGTTTATCTATCTATTTAATTCATTACTTGATTACAAATACTGTTCAAAGTCCTATGATAAGTGTAGTTAAGAATTCAAAGATCAATAAGATGTTGTTTTTGTTCTCAAAAAATAATGCAACAATGTATTTTCATACTGACAACCACAATACAATCAGGAAACACTTGTTTACTTTCTATAAAGAAGAAAACAGTGGCATACTGATATTACACATGGTTGGTAGGATAGAGGATGGGGCAATTTGCTGTTGAAATGGGTTGTAGATAATAGTTATTATTTAATCAGAAAGAGATGAAAGGATTATCATTTCCAGCAGAATTATGAGCACATATAAAGATATTGTGTGTGTTCTGATAAGGGTAAATTGCAGGAAAGGTAGTTGTAAAATGATAGGCTGAAAAAGGTAAGTTCCCAGAATATCCTGAATGATCATAAAAGCCAGTAGTCCAGTCTATAAAAATCTATTAATATTTCAGTGGTTTTCCTTGCTGTGAACCCAATCTTCACCTTTTTTCTTGAATATAGTTTGTAAAATTCCTTTTACTCTCTGTAATCCCTGTAACTGCCACAACAAAGTACCACAGACTGAATGACTTAGAACAGGAGAATATGGAGGTTAGAAGCCTAAAATTAAGATGTCAGCAGGGTCAGAGGAATAATTCTTTCTTGCCTCTTCCTATTATCTAGACGTAGCTGGAAATCCTTGGCATCTGGGGTTTCTGGCAGCAGAAGTCCAGTTTCTACTACTGTAATTGGAAAAGGAAATGACTACCCACTCCAGTATTTTTGCCTGGAAAGTTCCATGGAGGAAGAATCCTGATGGGCCACAAGAGTCTGGCACAACTGAGTGACTAACACTTTCGCTCTCCTAGGTATCTCTGCATTGCTCTTTTCAGTAAGTCAATTTCCTTTTCCTTTCTGTTATTATTTAATCAGTGGATTTAGGGCCAATCCTTTTAAAGTGGTGCAAGTGGCAAAGTGTCAATGCCTGAGACATGGGAGATGCAGCTTCGATCCCTGGGTCGGGAAGATCCCCTGGAGGAGGAAATGGCAACCCATCCCAGTATTCTTGCCTGTAAAGTCCCATGGAGAGACGAGCCTGATGGGCTACAGTTCATGGGGTTGCAAAGAGTTGGACAGTACTGAGTACACATGCATACTCACTAATCCAATATGATTCATTACTAACTTGACTACAATTGTAAATATCTTATTTCCAGGTTACATTCACAAGTACCTGGGACTAAAACTTCAACATATCATTTTGAGGAATAAAATTCAATCCAGGATTCTCTCTTAAAATTAACTTAAGTGTATTTCCTGTGGAGACCCACAGTTATATTTTAGTTATCACTAACCAGTGAGTGCATTCTCAGTTGATTTAGTTGTATCCAACTCTTTGGGACACCATGGCCTGTAGTCCACCAGGCTCCTCTGCCCATGGGAGTCTCCAGGCAAGAATAATGGAGTGGGTTACCCTCTCTTCTCTAGGGTATCTTCCCCCGCACAGGGATCAAAGCTGCATCTACTGTGTCTCTTGCATTGTAGATTAATTCTTTTCTGCTAAGCCACAGTGGAAGCCCACAAACTTTTATTTCTCTGCTGTGACAAGGGGTACCATTTTTAAAGCAAATAATTCAACAAATTTATACTATATACAAATAAGTTCTATAGTTTATTAAATAGATAATGCGTTATGTACTAGCTCGTAAATCAGTCCCTGGGAACAAAATGATAGACAAGAATGTTTGTCGAATAAGTGATAGCTCTCTTACGAAAATAGTAAACCATAATTAATTATGTGTGCCTTTATTATATGTTATCTCAAAAACTGTTTTAAATTATGCAGATATGACATTTTTGTTATTTAGTTTCTAAACAACAACCTCATGGATTATGGTCCTGTAGGCTCCTCTGTCTATGGGCTTTCCCAGGCAAAATATGCTAGTGGGTTGCCATTTCCTTCCCAATGCCAAGATTAAACACATAGTTCCTGCCATCACTTGCATTGAGGTAAATTCTTTACCACTGAGTCACTGGGCAAGTCCAAATATGTTTGTGTGTGTGTGTGTGTGTGTGTGTGTGTGTGTGTGTATTGCAAACATATTTGCATGCAGAAATAAGACTGGAATCAAGAATTGTTCTTTTGCTTGATTACTAAGTCATACCCTACTATTTGCCACCCCATAGACTGTTGCCCTCCAGGCTCCTCTGTCCCTGGGATCGACCAGGTAAGAAATACTGGAGTGGGTTGCTATTTCCTCCTTCAAGGGAACTTCTCCACCCAAGGATTGAGCCTACATTTCCTGCACTGGTAAGCAAATTCTTTACCCCAAAACCAAAATGTTACTTGATGTATATTAATTTTTCATTTATAGATGCTATTGCTTTTTATTCATCATTTTCTGAAATTCTTGTTTCATTATACTTGAAATCACAGTAACTCCATTTATTTTGTACCTACTATAAGAGATGACATATAATTCTTTCTATCATATGAATTACATAATTATTTTTCAACTTACTCTTTGGGGAACTGAAATATTTAAATATAAGAAGTGGGTTTCTACTCTTCTGGCACATTTCAGCATCATTTTGGGTTGATTAAGCCTAATTTGAAGATGTGCTAGTTGCAAGCAGATCTCAGATCACACCATGTTGGCAGACGTCTAGACAGGCTGTATGTACAGCCAACTGATCTCTCTAGTTCTATTATTAACCAACCCCCTATACATTACAACTTCACAAAGAACTGAGGACTCACATGAGGAACAGATTGCAAACATGAAACTTCTACACATGTGCTTGATGAATAAGACAAAGTGGTGGAAGGCCAGGTGTTGGAGCTATACTGCTGCAGAACAGGTGGCACCATGCACACGGAGGATGTGTGAGAATAGAATCAATGATGCTTTTAATGTAGGGACACAGTATTTCAAACATGAAACTTCTACACATGTGCTTGATGAATAAGACAAAGTGGAGGAAGTCCAGGTGTTGGAGCTATACTGTTGCAGAACAGGTGGCACCATGCACATGCAGGATGTGTGAGAATAGAATCAACGATGCTTTTAATATAGGGACACAGTATTAGGACAGTTAGGAGCAGTATATCAGACACATATGCTGAATAAAAAGCCTTTGTGTGTCTGTTAGTTGCTCAGTTGTGTCCAACTCTTTGTGACCCCATGGACTGTAGCCCACTAGGCTCCTCCATCCATGGAATTCTCCAGGCAAGGATACTGGAATGGTTTCTGATTTCCTTCCCCAGGAAAATGCCTCTACAGTAAGTTGAAAAGATGTGTCTTCAATTGCTACAGTCTTTCCCTCCTCTTTTCTTTATCATGAGATTATTCCAAATTGTATATTCCCATGCAAAGAGTGAGGATATTCATGACTTAGGGAACATTTCTTATAATGCCTTCAGTTCAGTTCAGTTCAGTCGTTCAGTCATGTCCGACTCATTGCAACCCCATGAATCACAGCACACCAGGCCTCCCTGTCCATCACCATCTCCCGGAGTTCACTCAGACTCACGTCCATCAAGTCAGTGATGCCATCCAGCCATCTCATCCTCTGTCATCCCCTTCTCCTCCTGCCCCTAATCCTTCCCAGCATCAGAGTCTTTTCCAATGAGTCAACTTTTCTCATGAGGTGGCCAAAGTGCTGGAGTTTCAGCTTTAGCATCATTCCTTCCAAAGAAATCCCAGGGCTGATCTCCTTTAGAATGGACTGGTTGGATCTCCTTGCAGTCCAAGGGACTTTCAAGAGTCTTCTCCAACACCACAGTTCAAAAGCATCAATTATTGGGTGCTCAGCCTTCCTCACAGTCCAACTCTCACACCCACACATGACCACAGGAAAAACCATAGCCTTGATTAGATGGACCTTAGTCGGCAAAGTAATGTCTCTGCTTTTGAATATGCTATCTAGGTCGGTCATAACTTTTCTTTCAAGGAGTAAGCGTCTTTTAATTTCATGGCTGAAATCACCATCTGGAGTGATTCTGCAGCCCCAAAAAATAAAGTCGGATACTGTTTCCACTGTTTCCTCATCTATTTCCCATGAAGTGATGGGACCAGATGCCATGATCTTTGTTTTCTGAATGTTGAGCTTTAAGCCAACTTTTTCGCTTTCTTCTTTCACTTTCATCAAGAGGCACTTTAGTTCTTCACTATCTGCCATAGGGTGGTATCATCTGCATATCTGAGGTTATTGATATTTCTCTCAGCAATCTTGATTCCAGATTGTGTTTCTTCTAGTCCAGCATTTCTCATGATGTACTCTGCATATAAGTTAAATAAACAGGGTGACAGTATACAGCCTTAAGGTACTCTTTTTCCTATTTGGAACCAGTCTGTTGTTCCATGTCCAGTTCTAACTGTTGCTTCCTGACCTGCATACAGATTTCTCAAGAGGCAGGTTAGGTGTTCTGGTATTCCCATTTCTTTGAGAATTTTCCAGTTTATTGTGATCCACACAGTCAAAGGCT
>SJYC01066633.1:0-10818 GCA_006408675.1 Madoqua kirkii | reverse complement strand
ATACAGCCTTAAGGTACTCTTTTTCCTATTTGGAACCAGTCTGTTGTTCCATGTCCAGTTCTAACTGTTGCTTCCTGACCTGCATACAGATTTCTCAAGAGGCAGGTTAGGTGTTCTGGTATTCCCATTTCTTTGAGAATTTTCCACAGTTTATTGTGATCCACACAGTCAAAGGCTTTGGTATAGTTAATAAAGCATTATTAAAATTATTATAATGCCTTCAGTTTAGTTCAGTCACTCAGCCATGTCCTACTGTTCGCGACCCCATGAATTGCAGCACGCCAGGCCTCCCTGTCCATCACCATCGCCCGGAGTTCCCTCAGACTCACATTCGAGTCAATGATGCCATCCAGCCATCTCATCCTCTGTTGTCCCCTTCTCCTCCTGCCCCCAATCCTTCCCAGCATCAGAGTCTTTTCCAATGAGTCAACTCTTTGCATGAGGTGGCCAAAGTATTGGAGTTTCTTAGAAACCCATTATTTTCTGGCCTGGAAATTCACTAATAGAATTCATTTTTGAGAAAACTGATCATTATTTCCCATGAATAAATATGACAGTGTAAGGTATGCAAGGCTTATGCTACAAATATAGAGAAAAAACAATTAGAATAAATGCTTTTCATTATTAAATTCAATGAAAAATTTTCTTCCCATATACTATCAAGTGGATTTTTTTGGCCTTGAGACAAAGTAGAGGTTGAAAAGAGGAAAAGTACCCAGACATGTGCTTTGGTCATCTTTTTGAATTGACAAAGAATTTTCCATTAAAGTTTTGGTCATCAATTACCAACAACACATCCTTTAGTAACAATCTGCTATAGACTCTCTTTTTTAAGGAAAGCTTTACTTCATTTAAAAATGATTCTGAATTTATAGTCTAAAGTAATTTGTTTCAAAGTAAATTTGGTTAAACTCATTACTTTAAAAGCTATTATTTTTAAAATATAACAAAAATTCAGCAAATTTTCAACTTATTCCATACTATTACCCTGGTGTTAATGGAGTTCTCTGAATGACATATGTAGAAGAGAAGTGATAGGAAACTAAAAATGAGCACATGTGAAAGGCCTTCAGAAACCAATAAGGCTGCTTTAAACTTGCAAATAGCAACATAAATTAGAGGACTTACACTTGTTACCCTCACACAAGAAATTTGGCAACTCAGATTGGTTGAGAACTAATGAACCCTAAATTTCCTTTTATCTGGAGAAAATAAAAAAGAAATGTACAAAGTAACATAGTTAATGTTTAATGACTCAAAAAAGAAAATAATGCAAGCAAATATTTTAAAAGAGATAAATAATTATTTTTAGGCATTCTAAAAACAAGAGTAAAACTAATAATAGAAAGCATTCTTGTCTTATTTTGGGAGAGGTAGCTGTTTTATAGGAATTATATTAAATTACATGATAATTACCTCTTTCCCACTGTGTGATAATTGGCAAAACATATCTTTAAGAAAATGTTGACACAATTTGGAATTTTTTCATGTGTATTATTTACCAATTAAATAAAATAAGCACCCTTGACCTAATTCAGTTCAAGATACAGTTATATGTATGCTGATTTACAGATGCATGTAATCTAAAAAATAGATAAATGCTATTTATTTGGAAAGAAATCCATAACATATGAATTTAAAATAATGCTTTTAACATGTGGAATTAGACATGTATTATATCTTACCTAAATCAAACTTAATTCATAAAAAAGCTCTCACTAATATTCAAGAGATGTAATTCCAAAATTGAGAAGAAAATGCTAGAGACAGGCAGTCCTATAAAAGATGACCTTCCATATTTAGTAGTTTGAAAGCTTCTGCTTCCACATATAACAAATTTGGGAATTGCCACTGCACTCTAATAGCAAATGAAAAGCTAAATAGATGGAAAAATAAACAACTTTTCTTGGATTCCAAAGAAAGTGAAGGACACAGAACAAATCACTGTGGCTGGAGAGACACACAGGCAACTAGAACAGCCGAATCAGTGCAGTGAAAACCACCTTGAGAGCCAGTGTCAGGGTGGAAAAATCTGACCTCTAATTGACAAAGTACTGAAGGCCCAGTCTGATCAACTAGAGTTTAAAACTCCAAAGAGATCCCGTTGTGGGGCAATGGGGCACAGTATTGTGTGGTATACCTCTAGAAGCTCATGCAAGTTGCAGTAGAAAATACTGGAGAAAAATTCTTTTGTGCTTCCAGCAATGGAAGGAGAACAGTAACCATTTTGCACTACACTGGAACACACTCTAGTACTCTTGCCTTGAGAATCCCATGGATGGAGGAGCCTGATAGGCTCTAGTCCATGGGAAGGCTAAGAGTCAGACTTACTCCAGTATTCTTGCCTGGAGAATCCCATGGACAGAGGAGCCTGTTGGGCTGCCATCTATGGGGTCGTGCAGAGTTGGACACAACTGACACGACTTAGCAGCAGCAACATCAGGAACGTAAAAAAAAAAAAAAAAGAAGTCTGTTCTCTGGGGAAACTAGTTAACTAAAACGCAAACTATTGGGGCATTGTCAGAGTCAAATTGATGCAGGAAGTGAAAATTCTCAACTCCAATTTGCTTCAGTCATTTTGTCCCACTAAAGGGAAAGAAAAAACTGAGAAATGGTTATGATTCAGAGGTATACACTCACTAAAAGACTGGGACCGAATCAGAGGGCTGTCGAACTCTGCCTCCCCCACATAGCCAGACACCACATTACTAAGGGCTATTCATCACAGCTCCTTTTACCTGGGACATCAAGCCTTGCTATCAGGAAAACTTATGAGGCATACAAAAAATATAAAATAAAACAGTAAGACCAAAGCACAATTTGAAGGGAGAAAGCAAGGATCAGAACCAGACAAGTGAAGTGTATTAGAATGATCACACAATTATGACTGACATGATAGGGGTTCTAATGGAACAGTGAACATCAAGCAAGGACAAATGGATGGTATAAATAGAAAGAAATCTTCAGACCAAAAAATGAATGTAAAAAAATACTATAACAAAAAAGCAAAGTGCATTTGATGAGCTTATTAGTAGACTGGTTATAGCTGAGGAGTGTCACTGAGGTAAATGATATATCAATACAACCATCAAAAGCCAAAAGGCAAGGATAAAAAAGAACAAAAAAAGAAAAAATAGAGAAGAATATTCAAGGTTGGTGTTTTTGTTGATATTGTTCTGTCACTGAGTCATGTTCAACTCTTTGCAACTCCATGGACTGCAGCATGCCAGGCTCCCCTGTCTTCACTATCTCCCAGAATTTCCTCAGACTCATGTTCTTTGAGTTGGTGATACCATCCAACCATCTCATCCTGTCACCCCCTTATCCACCTGCCCTCAATCTTTCCTAGCATTAAAGCCTTTTCCAGTGTTAGAATTTCAGCTTCAGCATCAGTCCTTCCAATGACTATTCAGGATTAGTTTTCTTTAGGATAGACTGGCTTGATCCCCATGCAATCAAGGGACTCTTAAGGATCTTCTCCAGCACCACATTTCAAACGTATTTTTCTTCAGTGCTCAGACTTCTTCATGGGCCAAGTCTCACAATCATACATGACTACTGGAAAATCCATAGCTTTGACAATACAGATCTTTGTCAGCAAAGTGATGTCACTGCTTTTTAATATGGTGGCTAGTTCATCATAGCTTTTCTTCCAAGGAGCAAAGGTCTTCAATTTTGTGACTTCAGTCACTATCCTGAAGAGAATAAAGTGTGTCACTTTCCATTTATTCTCCATCTATTTGTCAGGAAGTGATGGGACCTGACACCATAATCTTAGTTTTCTAAATGTTGAGTTTGAAGCCTACTCTTTAAACTCTCCTCTTTCATTTTCATTAAGAGGTTCTTTAGTTCTTCTTCGCTTTTTGCCATAAGGGTGGTGTCATCTGCATATTTGAGGTTATTGATATTTCTCCTGGCAATCTTGATTTTAGGTTGTGTTTCAACCAGTCTGGAATTTTACATGATATATACTGCATATAAGTTTAAAAAGCAGGGTGACAATATACAGTCTTGACATAACCCTTTCCCTATTTGGAATCAGTCTGTTATTCCATGTCCAATTCTAACTGTTGCTTCTTGACCTGCATACAGATTTCTCAGGAGGCATGTCAGGTGATCTGATATTTTCATCTCTTGAAGAATTTTCCACAGTGTGTTGTCATCCACAGTCAAAGGCTTTCAGTTCAGTTCATTTCATTTTCTCAGTCATGTCTGACTCTTTGCATCCTCATGGACTCAGCATGTCACACTTCCCTGTCCATCACCAGCTCCCATACTTCAGCTAAACTCATGTGTATTGAGTCAGTGATGCCATCCAACCATCTCATCTTCTGTTGTTCCCTTTTCTCCTGCCTTCAGTCTTTCCTAGCATCAGGGTCATTTGAAATGAGTCAGTTCTTCGCATCAGGTGGCCAGAGTTTTAAAGTTTCAGGTTCATTATCAATCCTTCCAATGAAAACTCAGGACTAATCTCCTTTAGGATGGACTGGTTGGATATTCTTGCACACCAAGGGACTTTCAACAACACAGTTCAAAAGCATAAATTCCTCAGTGCTCAGCTTTCCTTATGGTCCAACTCTCATATCTACACGACTACTGGAAAAACCATTGCCTTGACTAGATGGACATTTGTTCACAAAGTAATGTCTCTGCTTTTTAACAGCTGTCTAGGTTTGTCATAACTTTCCTTCCAAGGAGCAAGCATCTTTTAATTTTATGGCTGCAGTCACCATTTGCGGTGATTTTGGAGCCCAAAAAATAGTCTTCCACTGTTTCCCCATATATTTGCTATGAAATGATGGGACCAAATGCCATGATCTTAGTTTTCTGAATGTTGAGCTTTAAGCCAACGTTTTCACTCTCTTCTTTCACTTTCATCAAGAGGCTCTTCAGTTCTTCACTTTCTGCCATTAAGTGTGGTGCCATCTGCATATCTGAAGTTATTGATATTTCTTCCTGAAATCTTGATTCCAGCTTGTGCTTCATCCAGCCTAGTGTTTTTCATGATATACGCTGCAAATAATTTGAAAAAGGAGGGTGACAATATACAGCCTTGACATACTCCTTTTCCTATTTGGAACCAGTCTACTGTTCCATGTCCAGTTCTAACTGTTGCTTCCTGACCTGCATACAGATTTCTCAAGGGGCAGGTCAGGGGGCCTGTTATGCCCATCTCTTTCAGAATTTTCCACAGTTTATTGTGATCCACACAGTCAAGGCTTTGGCATAGGCAATAAAACAAAAGTAGATGTTTTTTCTGGAACTCTCTAGCTTGTTCAGTGAACCTGCTGATGTTGGCAATTTGATCTCTGATTCTCCCGCCTTTTCTAAAAACAGCTTGAACATCTATAAGTTCATGGTTCACGTATTGCTGAAGCCTGACTTGCAGAATTTTGAGCATTACTTTACTAGTGTGTGAGATGAGTGCAATTGTGTGGTAGTTGGAGCTTTCTTTGGCATTGGCTTTCTTTGAGATTGGAATGAAAACTGACCTTTTCCAGTCCTGTGGCCACTGCTGAGCTTTCCAAATTTGCTGGCATAGTGAGTGCAGCACTTTTGCAACATCATCTTTTAGGATTTGAAATAACTCAACTGAAATTCCATTAACTCCTCTATCTTTGTTTATAATGATGCTTCCTAAGGCCCACTTGACCACATTCCCAGATGCCTGGCTCTAGGTGAGTGATCACACCATTGTGGTTTTCTGGGTAATGAAAATTTTAAAATATAAATTTATTTATTTTAATTGGAGGTTAATTACTTAACAATATTTTATTGGTTTTGCCATACATCAACATGTATCCACCACAGGTATACACTTGTTCCCCATCCTGAACCCCCCTCCCTCCTCCCTCTTCATACCATCCCTCTGGGTCATCCCAGTGCCCCAGCCCCAAGCATCCAGTATCATGCACTGAACCTGGGCTGACAACTCATTTCATATATGATATTATACATGTTTCAGTGCCATTCCTCAAAATCATCCCACCCTCTCCCTCTCCCACAGAGTCCTTTTTTTGTACAATTCTTCTGTGTATTCTTGCCACCTCTTTTTTATACTTCTGCTTCTGTTAAGTCCATACCATTTTTGTCCTTTATTGTGCCCATCTGCCTGAAATGTTCCCTTGGTATTGCTAATTTTCTTGAAAAGATCTTTAGTCTTTCCCATTCCATTGTTTTCCTCCATTTATTTGCATTGATCATTAAGGAAGGCTTTCTTATCTCTCCTTGCTATTCTGTGGAACTCTGCATTAGGGTGAAAGGTTTGTCTACCTTTCCTTTTCTCCTTTGCCTTTCACTTCTCTTCTTTTTTCAGCTATTTGTAATGGCTCCTCAGGCTTCCTCATATATTTATGTAAAAACATGCAGATATACAAACATATATATAAAAAATGAATGATACCAATGATACAAGAGATGCTTGGAAAGCATTAGAATTATTATTACAAGATACTTACATTACACAAGACATGATATAGCATTATTTAAATTCACAATGGTTGTTGCCAGAATCCAGTTTCTGAGAATGAACTGAATCAATAGGCATGATACAAGGAGGGATCAGTTCCAGGAATCAGCATCCATGTTATTGTCCTCGAGTTCAGATCTGAAGATTAGTCTCCTGTGGGAAGTAATGAGAAAAACCAAAACTCAAAAATAACTCCAGTGAGAGAGATTAATTATATTCTTTGTAAGTTCATCTATGCTTGTATTTGTAGCTTATTATTCCTGAATGCATTCAAGGGTTAGTTCATGTCTTAGAACCAGGGCAGTACATGTGAGGCTGGTTGACTACAGCTCAGTCTTAATGCTATAATTTAGATATAAGGGACCCATAGTGTATATATTTTTCCTAGGCATTAACTTTTTAATACATTTCAAATTCTACCTGCAAAGTTAAAAATTAACCATATGAGCACCTCAAGTAGCATGTATAAATTATGGGGAAAATGGAAAATTGAAAGTAAAAAATAATGCAACTTATGCAATTATAACTTTTTGACATCACTTTAGCATACATGTGGAATGGAAAAATTAATTAAATTGGAAATTCACATATTTGTTTAAAGAAAAAAATGGTAATTTCACCTATGCATGTATGCTGCTGTGTCTGACTCTTAGTGACACCATGAACTCCAGCCTGCCAGGTTCCTCTGTCCATGGAATTTTCCAAGCAAGAATCTTGGAGCTCATTGCCATTTCCTACTCCAGGGGATTTTCCTAACCCACGGATAGAAAAATCCATCTCTCCCACATCTCCTGCATTGTAGATAGATTCCTTACCACTGAGCAACCAGAGAAAACCATTTTACATATCGTTATTATCAAATAAGTCTTGCAAATTACTCTCTGGGGTTTTCAGTGGGAAAATGCAGTCAATTCAATAGCTGATATTTTCAACAAATTTTCTGTGTTATATAAAAATTCATGTTTTATTTTCTACTACTAAATATAGCTCACACTCATTTAATTACATTTACAAACATAGAAATTGAAAAACTGAATAATTGTAATTTTTGAATTTGTATATATACATTGTGGTTATATATACAACGTTTATATTTTTTTAATAAATATAAGTTCAGTCTCTCAGTCATGTCCAACTTTACGACCCCACAGACTGCTTCATGCCAGGCTTCCCTGTCCATCACCAACTCCTGGAGCTTGCTTAAACTCATGTCCATCAAGGCAGTGATCCAATCCTACCATCTCATCCTCTGTCGTCCCCTTCTCCTCCTGCTTCAATCTTTCCCTTCATCAGGGTCTTTTCTAATGAGTCAGATCTTCCCATCAGTTGGCCAAAGGATTAGAGTTTCAGCTTCAGCATCAGTCTTTCCAATGAATATTCAGGACTGATTTTCTTTAGGATTGATTGGTTAGATCACCTTGCAGTCCAAAGGACTCTCGAGAATCCTCTAATATCACAGTTCAAAAGCATCAATTCTTCAGCACTCAGTTTTCTTTGTAGTAGAACTCTCACATCCATACACGACTACTGGAAAAATCATAGCTTTGACTAGACAGGCCTTTGTCAGCAAAGTAATGTCTCTGCTTTTTAATATGCTGTCTAGCTTGGTTAGCACTTTTCCTCTTATATATACATATATATGCATATATATTACAAATATATAAAACAAATTATGTTGCTAGGTCACTTCAGTTGTGTCTGACTCTGTGCGATCCCACAGACGGCAGTCCACCAGGCTCCTCCATCCCTGGGATTCTCCAGGCAAGAACACTGGAGTGGGTTGCCATTTCCTTCTCCAATGCATAAGGGAAAAGTGAAAGTGACATCGCTCAGTTATGTCCAACTCTTAGCAGCACCATGGACTGCAGCCCACCAGGCTCCTCCATCCATGGGATTCTCTAGGCAAGAGTATTAGAATGGGATGCCATTGCCTTCTCCAAATTACATATAACAAATTATATATGACAAATATATAGCAAAATGTATTTTGCTATAAATACAATATTTTATATATATTATAGAAAACATATTTCAATGAGACACTAGCAGTTTAACTTGACCTCTCCCTGTGCAAAGAGCTGACTCATGTGAAAAGACCCTGATGCTGGGAAAGATTGAGGACAAGAGGAGAAGGGGGTGACAGAGGATGAACTGGTTGGATGGCATCACCGACTTAATGAATTTGAGTGGAAATAGTGAAAGAAAGGGAAGCTTGACATGCTATAGTCCATGAGGTCACAAAGAGTCAGACACAACTTATCTACTAGACAGCAACCACCACTAAAAATAAAGTAATCCTTGTCACTGTTACCTGCTAACCTTCTCTTGAATCCTCTAAGTTTCATTCATTCTTCTCTATTTTCCTTTCTAGCAGACAAGTATCCTTGAATACTTAGAAAATTATGAGTATTGTAACTGATTTTTCCTGTATTTATGTTTTTATTTTTCCTTTTCAAGATATTTAGTCTCCACCTGTACACAGAGTCCTTATGTAAAACAAAGTTTACTTATGCAAAAGTGTAAGGGGCTTCCCTGATAGCTCAGATGATAAAGAATCAATTCATTTCATTCTCCAGCTAAAGCCCTACAGTCTTAAATCACAAACTTGTCTAGAGAGAACCTTGGAAAGGAAAAATGCTGTTTATTTTTCAGCCTCATCACAGGTACCACATACCTTTCTTCCTCTTAATTAAATCTGTTATTCATCTGGGTATGTCACCTCCCCTGAGGATGTTTCCATGTCTCAACCTACACAGTAGATTGGGTTTGGCATCCCATAGTCTGACTATCACTGACCTCTACCCTTTAGTAGTGGTTCTTTGATTTTATCTTGCTAGCTGACATGTTTCATGGAGGCAGAGACTATGTTTGCTATGTTTGAATAGAAATCTGCAAGCTTAGTATAAAGTTTTTGAATAAATAGCATTTTTCTTAATGGTAAAATTTTAATAACATGTTTCCATTCTCTGTGCATATATTCTGGAATATTCTTTCTCTTTAATACACTTGACTAACATTTTTTATCCATAGGCTTCAGCTAAATGTTATTTCTTCAGAGTTGTTCTCTGGATTATGAAATGAAGTATAGCCTTCTATAATACACTATAAAAATATGGTGTAATTTCCCAACATACTGCAGATCATGTTTTTTTTTAAATATATATTTATTCCATTGAGTACTTGGCAGTGTCTGTTTCTCTCTCTACAAGTCTTTATCTGTGGCAAAAGGGATTTTTTTTTCATTTCTCTCCCCTATTTTAGTCAAGTTTGCACAGAGTGAAATGTGTGCTCATGAAAGACTTGCTTAGTAAAAGGTGAATGGATAATTTTTTGTTTGGTTTTGCTGGTTTTATTTTCCTTAGCACTTGTTTTTATTTTATGTCCTGTTTTATCAGAAATAAAATATGCCAACATTTTGGCAAGCACTGGTTATTTCCAGTTTCTAGTTCATGAAGACAAAAATCTGGAAAACGTTGCTTCAGAAAATGCATTTTAATATTGACAGGTTAAATACAAAGAGTTGGGTGTCTATTTAATTGGATATTTACATCAGAGAAGTAATTTTTCTAATTTGCAGTTTGTTTCACTAGCAGGATATTTTTTGAAAAGGTCTATTTCTTATTTTCAAAATTGTCATACAATATACACATGTATCAGTCACAATTAATGGTGTTTTTACCATAACTTTATGGGCAAACTGATTCAAGGTTGTTCCTTTGTTGTCTCTGTGTCTGGAAATCAAACACATAAGTGAACACTGAAGTTTATTTTGCTTGCATCCTAGTGCAAATTGTAAATTTTCCAATTCATTTATGCAAAGCAAAGATTACCTCAGATCTGGAAGTTAGATTCGATTAGCATTTCACTAAAGATCAGCATGCAATGTGAGCACTGTCTCTTTTCTAGAAGATTAGTAAGCAGTATGTATTCTTTGGATAATGATAAGTGTAACATTTCTGAGGCCACCTTCAAGGAGACCTATGCAAGAAAAACAGTCATTTCTGGCAGCTAACAAATGTGTAATTTATTTATAATGATTTAGAAATTTTAGTCACATAGAATTTTTTTCTTTAAAGAACGGTAAGTCTTACACATTTGCATCTGGAGAAATAAGTTTTATATAAACAGTTTGAATAATATTCCTGCAGGAGTACAAATAGGATTTAACAATAGGAATGAATTTTAAATGGTTATCTATTATTAATACTGAATATATAAACCCTATTAAGGAAGAGCACGAATAGTTTAATAAGACACTATGCTATGGATATGAATATGTCAATAACTCTCAAGCGATTGGTATATTCATCCATTCTTCATTAAAAATGCATGGCTATTTAATTCCAGAC
>SJYC01066632.1:0-15167 GCA_006408675.1 Madoqua kirkii | reverse complement strand
GCATTTCTCTGATAAGGAGTGATGTTGAGCATCTTTTCATGTGTTTGTTAGCCACCTGTATGTCTTTTTTTGAGAAATGTCTGATTTGTCCTTTGGCTCATTTTTTTGGTTTGTTTTTAATTGTGTTGTTTATTTTTCTGGACTTGAGCTGCAATAGTTGCTTGTATGTTTTTGAGATTAGTTGTTTGTCAGTTGCTTCACATGCTATTATTTTCTCTCATTCTGAAGGCTGTCTTTTCACCTTGCTTATAGTTTCCATTGTTGTATAGAAGATTTTAAGTTTAATTAGGCCCCATTTATTTATTTTTGCTTTTATTTTCAGTATTCTGGGAGGTGGGTCATATAGAATCTTGCTGTAATTTACGTTGGAGAGTGTTTTGCCTATGTTCTCCTCTAAGAGTTTCATAGTTTCTGGTCTTATGTTTAGATATTTAATCCATTTTGAGTTGATTTTTGTGTGTGGTGTTAGAAAGTGTTCTAGTTTCATTCTTTTATAAGTGATTGACCAGTTTTCCCAGCACCACTTGTTAAAGAGATTGTCTTTAATCCATCATGTATTCTTGCATCCTTTGTCAATGATAAGTTGTCCATAGGTGTGTGAGTTTTTCTCTGGGCTTTCTATTTTGTTCCATTGATCTATATTTATGTCTTTTTGCCAGTACTATACTGTCTTGATGACTGTGGCTTTGTAGTATATCCTGAAGTCAAGCAGGTCGATTCCTCCAGTTCCATTCTTCTTTCTCAAGATTACTTTGACTATTTGAGTTTTTTTTTTTTTTTTTTTTTTTTGTATTTCCATACAAATTGTGAAATTATTTGTTCTAGCTCTGTGAAAAATACCATTGGTAGCTTGATAGGGATTGGATTGAATCTATAGATTGCTTTGGGTAGTATACTCATTTTAACTATGTTGATTCTTCTGATCCATGAACATGGTATATTTCTCCATCTATTAGTGTCCTCTTTGATTTCTTTCACCAGTGTTTTATAGTTTTCTATATACAGGTCTTTAGTTTCTTTAGGTAGATATATTCCTAAGTATTTTACTTTTTTCATTGCAATGGTGAATGGAATTGTTTCCTTAATTTCTCTATTTTCTCATTATTAGTGTATAGGAATGCAAGGGATTTCTGTGTGTTGATGTTATATCCTGCAACTGTACTATATTTATTGATTAGCTCCAGTAGTTTTCTGGTGGAGTCTTTAGGGTTTTCTGTGTAGAGGATCATGTTATCTGCAAACAGTGAGAGTTTTATTTCTTCTTTTCCAGTTTGGATTCCTTTTACTTCTTTTTCTGCTCTGATTATTGTGGCCAAAACTTTCAATACTATGTTGAATAATAGTGATGAAAGTGAGCACCTTTGTCTTGTTCCTGACTTGAGGGGAAATGCTTTCAATTTTTTCATCATCGAGGATAATGTTTGTTGTGGGTTTGTCATATATAGTTTTGCTTATGTTCAGGTATGTTCCTTCTATTCCTGCTTTCTGGAGAGCTTTTATCATAAATGAATGTTGAATCTTGTCAAAGGCTTTCTCTGCATCTATTGAGATAATCATATGGCTTTTATTTTTCAATTTGTTAATGTGGTGTGTATTACATTGATTGATTTGCAGATACTGAAGAATCCTTGCACCCCTCAGATAAAGCACACTTGGTCATGGTGTAGGATCTTTTTAATGTACTGTTGGATTCTGATTGCTAGAATTTTGTTAAGGATTTTTGCATCTATGTTCATCAGTGATATTGGCCTGTAGTTTTCTTTCTTTTCTTTTCTTTCTTTCTTTCTTTTTTTCTTTTTGTGGTATCTTTCTCAGGTTTTGGTATTAGGGTGACGGTGGCCTCATAGAATGAGTTCGGAAGTTTACCTTCCTCTGCAATTTCCTGGAAGAGTTTGAGTAGGAAAGGTGTTAGCTCGTCTCTAAATTTTTGGTAGAATTCAGCTGTGAAGCCGTCTGGACCTAGGCGTTTGTTTGTTGGAAGATTTCTGATTACAGTTTCAATTTTTCTGCTAAGATCTTCTATTTCTTCCTGGTTCAGTTTTGGAAAGTTGTATTTTTTTAAGAATTTGTCCATTTCTTCCATGGTGTCCATTTTTATTGGCATATAATTGCTGATAGTAGTCTCTTATGATCCTTTGATTTCTGTGTTGTCTGTTGTGATCTCTACATTTTTATTTCTAATTTTATTGACTGGATTTTTCTCCTTTCGTTTCTTGAGTCTAGTGGTTTGTCAATTTTATTTATCCTTTCAAAGAAACAGCTTTTGGCTTTTTTTAAATTTTTGCTATGCTCTCTTTTGTTTCTTTTGCATTTATTTCTGCCCTTATTTTTAAGATTTCTTTTTTTCTACTAACCCTGGGGTTCTTAATTTCTTCCTTTTATAGTTGCTTTTGGTGTAGAGTTATTTGACTTTGTTCTTGTTTCTTGAGGTATGAGTGTATTGCTATGAATTTCCCCTTAGCACTGCTTTTACAGTGTCCCAGAGGTTTTGAGTTGTTGTGTTTTTATTTTTATTTATTTCTATGCATATTTTGAGTTCTTTTTTGATTTCTTCTGTGATTTATTGATTATTCAGCAGTGTGTTGTTCAACCTCCATATGTTGGAATTTTTAATAGTTTTTCTCCTGTAACTGAGATCTAATCTCACTGCATTGTGGTCAGAAAAGATGCTTGGAATTATTTGAATTTTTTTGAATCTGCCAAGGCTAGATCTATGGCCCAGGATATGATCTATCCTGGAGAAGGTTCCATGTGCACTTGAGAAAAAGATGAAATTCATTGTTTTGGGGTGAAATGTCCTATAGATATCAATTAAGTCTAACTGTTCAATTATGTCATTTAAAGTTTGTGTTTCCTTATTAATTTTCTGTTTAGTTGATCTATCCATAGGTGTGAGTGGGGTATTAAAGTCTCCCACTATTATTGTGTTATTGTTAATTTCCCCTTTCATACTTGTTAGCATTTGTCTTACATATTATGGTGCTGCTATGTTGGGTGCATATATATTTATAATTGTTATATCTTCTTCTTGGATTTATCCTTTGATCATTATGTAGTGGCCTTCTTTGTCCTTTTTCACAGCCTTTGTTTTAAAGTCTATTTTATCTGATATGAGTATTATTACTCCTGCTATTTTTTGGTCTCTATTTGCATAAAGCATGTTTTTCCAGCCCTTCACTTTCAGTCTGTATGTGTCCCCTGTTTTGAGGTGGGTCTCTCATAGACAACACATATAGGTGTCTTGTTTCTGTATCCATTCAGCCAGTCTTTGTCTTTTGGTTGGGCAGTCAACCCATTTAAATTTAAGGTTATTATTGATAAGTATGCCATTTACTTCATTGTTTTGGGTTCAAGTTTACACACCCTTTTTGTGTTTCCTGTCTAGAGAATATCTTTTAGCATTTGTTGGAGAGCAGATTTGGAGGTGCTGAATTCTCTGCTCTTGCTTGTCTGTAAAGCTTTTGACTTCTCCTTCATATTTGAATGATATCCTTGCTGGGTACAATAATCTGGGCTGTAGCTTATCTTCTTTCATCACTTTAAGTATGTCTTGATATTCCCTCCTGGCCTGAAGAGTTTCTATTGAAAGGTCAGCTGTTATCCTTATAGGAATCCCCTTGTGTGTTATTTGTTGTGTTTCCCTTGGTGCTTTTAATATTTGTTCTTTGTGTTTGATCTTTGTTAATTTGATTAATATGTGTCTTGGGGTATTACATCCTGGATTTATTCTGTTTGGGACTCTCTGGGTTTCTTGGACTTGGGTGATTATTTCCTTCCCCATTTTAGGGAAATTTTCAACTACTATCTCCTCAAGTATTTTCTCATGGTCTTTCTTTTTGTCTTCTCCTTCTGAGACTCCTATGATTCGAATGTTGGGGCATTTAACACTGTCCTGGAGGTCTCTGAAATTGTCCTCATTTCTTTTAATTAGTTTTTCTTTTTTTTCCTCTCTGATTCATTTATTTCTACCATTCTATCTTCTAATTAACTAATCCTATCTTCTGCCTTTGTTATTCTACTATTTGTTGCCTCCAGAGTATTTTTGATCTCATTTATTGCACTATTCTTTACAAATTGACTTTTTAAAATTTCTTCTAGGTCCTTGTTAAACATTTTTTCCATCTTCTCAATCCTTGTCTCCAGGATATTTATCTGTGGTTCCGTTTTGATTTCATGATTTTGGATCATTTTCACTATCATTATTTGAAATTCTTTCTCAGGTAGATTCCTTGTCTCTTCCTCTTTTGTTTGGTTTGGTGAGCATTTATCCCATTCCTTTACCTGCTGGATATTTCTCTGTCTCTTCATCTTGTTTATATTGCTGACTTTGGGGTACCCTTTCTGTATTCTGGCAGTTTGTGGAGTTCTCTTTATTGTGGAGTTTCCTTGCTTTGGGTGGGGTTGTACAGGTGGCTTGTCAAGGTTTCTTGGTTAGGGAAGCTTGTGTCGGTGTTTTGGTGGGTAGAGCTGGATTTCTTCTCTCTGGAGTGCAATGACATGCCCAATAATGAGTTATGATATGTCAATGGGTTTGGAGTAACTTTGGGCAGCCTGTATATTGGAGTTCAAGGCTGTGTTTCTGTGTTGCTTGAGAATTTGGGTGGTATGTGTTGCTCTGGAACTTGTTGGCCCTTGGGTTGTGCTTGATTTCAGTGTACGTATGTAGGCATTTGATGAGCTCCTGTCGATTAATGTTCCCTGGATTCAAGAGTTCTCTAGTTTTCTCAGGGTTTGGACTTTAGCCTCCTGCTTCTGATTTTCAGTCTTATTTTTATGGTAGTCTCAAGACTTCCCCTTCTATACAGCACTTTTGGTAAAACATCTAGGTTAAAGATGAAAAGTTACTCCACAGTGAAAGACACCCAGAGAGGTTCACAGAGTTACATGGAGAAGAGAAGAGGGAGGAGGGAGTTAGAGGTGACCCGAATGAGATGAGGTGGAATCAATAGAGGAGAGAGCAAGCTAGCCAGTAATCACTTCCTTATGTGCACAACTGGTCCACAACTGGACCACTCTGAGACGTTCATGGAGTTATACAGAGAAGAGAAGAGGGAAGAAGGAGACAGAGGTGGCCAGGAAGATAAAAGGGAAGAATCAAAAGGAGAGAGACAGATCCAGCCAGTAATCAGTTCCCTACGTGTTCTCCACCGTCTGGAACACACAGAGATTCAAAGAGTTGGGTAGAGAAGAGAGGGGGTAGGGAGGAGACACAGGTGACCTGGTGAAGAAAAAGGAGAGTCCAAATGGGGCAGAAAGTAGTCAAGCCAGTAAACTCCCAAGTAAAAATGTGTACTGAAGTTTGGGTTTTTAAAAGTACAAAATTGATAACAAACATCAAAAAGCAAAGGTTAAAAACCTAGAGTAGAGTTTGGAATTTCAAAACTACAATATTAAAGAAAGAAGAAAAAAAAAGAGAAAAAAGTCACAAAAATTATTATATATATATATATATATATATGAAGTTTGCTTTTTTTAAAGTAGGGTCTTTTTTTTTTGCAAAGTAATAGTTGGTTATAAAAGTGAAAATTAAAAGATAATAGAGGACTTAATTTTTTTTTAATTAAAAAAAAGAATGATTGTAAAAATAGTAAAAATATATCTAAGACTTTCTCTGGTGTTGTTGTGGGCATTGTGGGGTCAGTTCATTTTCAAATAGTTCCTTGGTCCAGCTTATATTTCTCAAGATCTATAGGCCCCTTCCTATGTAGCCGGTACTAATGACAGGGTTTTAATCTATTGCACCTGTCACTTCCCAGGAAGTTCCCTCTGTTTTAGCTTCTTCTGTTTGCTGGTTTCTTCAATGTCTGATTTCTGCCCCGACACAAAAGGGGCAGTGTTGGACACTTTTGTTAGGCTCACTTGTTCAGTCGCGCTGTAGGGAGGGAGGGACACTGCAAACAAATAACACTGGTGTGTGCTCACAGTGCCTCAGCCACACTGGGCCTTCCCCACTCACGGTGCGTGTATCCTCCCTGCCCACACTGCTCAGGCTCTAGGTTGCTCCACCAGGAACCATCTGAGGCTGGCCCTGGGTTGCATGCACCTCCCAGATCTAAGCCGCTCAGGTTTAGGCACTTGGGTAGTCCTCAGAGGTGCAGACTCAGTTGGGCCTGTGTTTTGTGCCCTTCCCAGGTCCGAGCAGCTCAGGTGATGAGGTGTTTGGCAAGCATGGTTGCTATGACTTATGACCTCCCCCATCCCTGCAGCTTAGTTTTCTGGGTGTACAACAAGCGCACCTTCTCAGGTGGATGCTGACTGTCCAGAACCCCAGGAAGTCTTTGTTAGCAAAGGAACCTGCTTGCAGTTTGGTAGATGATGTCTCTCTGGGGCTGCAATTGTCCCCTTCTGGCTCTGGCTGCCTGTCACCTGAGGGGCATGATCTGCAGTCGGCTAGTTCTGTTCAGTCCTTTGCTCTGCGCACAGGCCTGGTGCTGTCTTAGGGGTTTTTGAGTGGTAGCTATCCCACAGCCTGGTTTGCTAGCCCAAGTTAGTTGGCTCAGATTGCCCTCAGGCATTCAGGCTAGACCCTTATTCTAAACAATGCAGCCCTCGCCTCCCTGCCTAGCCCCCGCTTTCTAGAGGCAGGCATCTGTGCTGCTTCTCCGCTGGAGGAGTTACCATTGGGCTCTTAATCTCTGGGTTTTAATTATTATTATTTTTTTCCTCCCTGTTATGTTGCCCTCTGTGCTTCCAAGGCTCGCCACAGACTCGGCAGTGAAAGTGTTTCCTGGTATTTGGAAACCTCTCTCTTTTTAAGACTCCCTTCCTGGGACAGAGCTCCATCCTTACCTCTTTTGTCCCTTTTTTTTGTCTTTTATATTTTGTCCTACCTCCTTTTGAAGACAATGGACTGCTTTTCTGGGTGCCTGATGTCCTCTGCCAGCATTTAAAAGTTGTTTTGTGGAATTTACTCAGCGTTTAAAGGTTCTTTGATGAATTTGTGGGGCAGAAAGTGGTCTCCCTGTCCTATTCCTCTGCCAACTTAAGACTGCCCCCTCCATCTTCAATTTAATTGAGTCTTTATAACTTCCATTATGCTACTATACCATTGACTATTCTTTTTTTAATTTCAGATTTTATATTTTAGCTATAAAGTTTCTGTTTGGCTTATTATTTAGCTTATATTAATTTAATAAATATATGTCTTTCAATTCCTTTCAGATGTGTTTACCTTCATTTTATGGTTCACAGTTAATATACATTTTACTGTATTTGTCTGATAATTCCATTATTTTTATAATATCAAGATTGATTTCTGCTGTTTTGTTCTTCGAGAAATTGTCACATTTTTCTCATGCTTCATATGTTATGTGAAATTGTTTTCTAAACATTTTAGATATTATACAGACTGCAAGATTTGTTATAATCCTTTGGGTACATATTTTTTAAGAACAGAAAGAAACCTGGTTACATTCACACTGAAAGTTCATCATCTTCTGTGAGAAATGATTCTAGATCAGTTCAGTTTTTTAAAATGTGTCTATTCTCCCTTGGTTTTCTCCTACATAGGTTCCAACAGGATCTAGCCTGAGACTGTGGCCAACTTTAACCATCACATTTTCAAACACTGCATCATATTAGTTTGGTCTGTCCCAATCAGGTAAAGTTCAGGTGTAAGTTTGAGTTTTGTGCAGGTTAACAGTTAGTAAACTACTCTAAGTATTGTTATACTCTATATGTGAAAATAATCAATAGAATATGCAATAAAATAGGGAAATCACAAGAAAAAGGCAGAAAAAAAGGAAATAATATGTAAAGGTTAGGACTGACAATTTTTCAACATGAAAGCCTAAAAGCAATCATGTAAAAGGAAATAAACTTAATAAACAGATGTAGACAAATTGAAAAGCAATGAATTACTGTAATATTTAAAAAGAAATCAAGAGTAAAATATGGCTAACAGCACTCTGTAGACGTGTAAACTAATCCAATAATCCTTGAATGAAATATGACAGTAATAAGTGATACTTGTCTGTGATCCAGTATTTTTTTTAATTTTTTTTTTTTGGCCACTTTATTTTTTTAATTGAAAGATAATTGTTTTACAGAATTTTGTTGTTTTCTGTCAAACATCAACAAGAATCAGCCATAGGTAAACCTATCTTCCCTCCCTCTTAAGCCTCTCTCCCATCTCCCTTCCCACCCCATTCTTCTAAATTGTCATAGAGTCCCGGTTTGAATTTCCTGAGTCATACAGAAAATTCCCCCTGGCTATCTATGTATATACTGATTGAAAATTTCCATGTTGCTTTCTCCATACATTTCACCCTCTCCTGCCTACCCTCCCCTCATGTCCATAAATTTGTGCTCTATTTTTGTTTCTCCATTGCTGTCCTGAAAATAAATTCATTAGTATGAGAAATTATGCAAGTCTGTAGTAGGACTTGAATTAGAGTGGTCTGTTATCAGTGATTGTTTTTTCAATTAGTTAGAAGCAATTGCAATGTCTGGCATGTAGAAACATATGTATAAAATGTCATGGACATTTTGCATACAATACTATGAGTCATTTAAAAGTGATTAACTTGGTGTCTTTGACATACAAATACATCTTAAAAACACAACTCTAAAGCACAGTGGATATACTGGATAGTCATGTAAAGGATATTTGTAAAATTTGGAAGATTATAGTTATCCGTATTGGTGACACCTGTTGACACTTCTTGATACCTTAACAGAGTAACATGTTATCATTCGTATTTTTGCACAAGCCAAAGGTTTTATACTGAAAGCACCTGTATATGTGTATCTAAGATTGTCTCTAGTTTCACATGTGTGCATGGCTTATGGTCAGGACAAGGCAGAAATGAGAGTTCATCAAATCTCCAAAGTCCAATTCTTTCTCATAACTGATCTAATGGATGAAGACTATTCTGTGGCATTTCTTTGTTCTCTGAGTTCATACTTGCAAGTTCACACATGGAAGCTAAAAAACTTACTTTGGTCCCTGATAGTAGAGACATTATGAAAGAAAAGGCTAAGTGAAAACCCATGAAACTGTCAGTCAACACAGCCAAGAAAGTGGCTCAGAAACAATGCCCAAACTGGGTGAACTGGCTAAGTTTAGTACCACTTTCAAAGACTTAAAGAATGCAAAGTGAAAAATGAAAGTGAAAGTGAAGTTGCTTAGTCGTGTCTGACTCTTTGCGACCCCATGGATTGTAGCCTACCAGGCTCCTCGGTCCGTGGGATTTTCTAGGCAAGAATACTGGAGTGGGTTGCCATTTCTTTCTCCAGGGGATCTTTCCAACCCAGGGATTGAACTCAGGTCTCCCGCATTGTAGGCAGACGCTTTACCATCTGAGCTAACAGGAAAGCCCCTAAAGAATGCAAAATCCCTATCAAGCTGCAATTTTATTCCCAGCCATGTTTCTGCACATATCAGGGAGATCACAGGATAGGTACAAACATTAACTACTGGTATTTTATTAGAATAATAACAATATACTAATATTTGACTCATTTTGGTGAATCAATACATTTTAATCTTCACCAGGAAGAAGAATCATGATCATTATCAGTCTTTAGCTAGATCTTTGTTCAATTTCAAACATATTTACTCAAATATTCAAAGGCACCTTAATCGTCTTTACTTGTTGCAGAGCATGATACTGTGAACAGACTGTGTTGCTCATATGTCCCCAGAATATTCTAGTTAGTTCAGATCATCTGAAAAACAGATACCAAAATAGGAGGAAAAGTGAAAGTAATATTTTGGGGAAATACATGTGACAGAAAAAAAATAATAAAGAAGGCATTCAGAAAGAGTAGGAGAGCTGCAGGAATGCACGACAGTCTGTGGAAAGGGCAGTAAAGAGCTTAGGCAAAGTGTCTCATACTGCAACGTAGTTCTAGGGAGATTTTGCCTGGAACATCTGCATATATATTTGATCCAAAGTCTCGTGATAGAGGATTTTCATACCCAGTAGGTATGACCTGCTGTTCTTAGTCATTGATTGAGAGCTATGTGTGGGACGTGCATCCTCAGCAAGAATGTGTTGATGGATTCAGAATGCAGCAACTGTGGTTGTCCACCAAATACTTCTCTCAACAGCAAACCCAAGTGGTGTGTCTTGGTAACCTCTACATTAATGAACACTTCGACTTTGAACATGCTCATTTGTCTATTATAACATCTTATATAAACCTCTTTGGCAGAAACTTGGCTTGTTTTTGAAAACCAAAGTTAAATATCCCCTTTCTGGAGGTGAAGTGTTTTGGAAAGAGGATATACACAGTTGTCAGCCTGCTTCAGATTTAATTCTTGTTAAACGTTATGTTATCCTACACTGTTTTTAATCTCATTCTATCTTATATTTAGCAAAGTTATCATTTTATTAATTTTATAAACTCATCAGAATTATTTGTCATTATTAAAAGCCCAGAATCAAAACCTTATATTCATGCCACTGACTTCTAACATAGATCCTGGTGAACTATGTGATCTTATATCCTAGTGATCAATCTTTAAAAAGTATATTTTTAAAATAAAATATTGGCAACCATATGATAATAAAGGAATCAATGAGTAATGTACAACATTGATAGTAGTGATTATACATTGCAAGAAAATATAACATATAGACTATAAAAAACTGATCTTTCCTTTCTACTTTTTCTTCCCTGACTACTCCAGGCAGATAGAGACGTTTCTTTAAAGCTGGTATTATACTCGTTATATATAATGTTGTATTACTTTGTTTACAAATATGTTCCTGTTAAGTCAGGGTTTAAGTACCAAAAACTATTGTATTTCATTTGTATTTTTATTATACAAATTGGAAGTATATGATATTTATGGTAATTCCAAAGAATAGTCAAACTACCACACAACTGCACTCTTCTCAAACGCTATTAGAGTAATGCTCAAAATTCTCCAAGCCAGGCTTCAGCAATACGTGAACTGTGAATGTTCAGATGTTCAAGCTGGTTTTAGGAAAGACAGAGAAACCAGACATCAAATTGCCAACATCCACTGGATCATCAAAAAAAGCCAGAGAGTTCCAGAAAATTATCTGCTTTATTGACAATGCCAAAGCCTTTGACTGTGTGGATCACATTAAACTCTGGAAATTCTTAAAGAGATGAGAATATCACCTCACCTGACCTGCCTGTTGAGAAATCTGTATGCAGTTCAGGAAACAACAGCTAGAACTGGACATGGAACAACAGACTAGCTCCAAATCTGAAAAAGAGTATGTCAAAGCTGTATATTGTTACCCTGCTTATTTAACTTCTATCCAGAGTACATCATAAGAAATGCTGGGTTGGAAGAAGCACAAGGTGGAATCCAGATCACTGGGAGAAATATCAATAACCTCAGATATGCAGATGACAACACCCTTATGGCAGAAAATGATGAACTCAACAGCCTCTTGATGAAAGTGAAAGAAGAGGGTGAAAGAGTTGGCATGAAGCACAACATTCAGAAAACGAAGATCATGGCATTCAGTCCCATCACTTCATGGCAAATAGATGGGGAAACAGTGGAAATAGTAACATATTTTATTTTCTGGGGCTACAAAATCACTGCAGATGGTGAGTGCAGAAATAAAATATACTTACTCCTTGGGAGAAAAGTTATGACCAACCTAAACAGCATATTAAAAGCAGAGACATTACTTTGCCAACAAAGGTCCATCTAGTCAGGGCTATGGTTTTTCCAGTGGTCATGTATGGATGCGAGAGTTGGACTATAAAAAAACCCAATCACTAAAGAATTGATGCTTTTGTATTGTGGTGTTGGAGAAGACTCTTGAGAGTCCCTTGGACTGAAAGGAGATCAAGCCAGTCAATCCTAAAGGAAATGAGTCCTGAATATTCATTGAAATGACCGATGTTAAAGCTGAAACTAATACTTTGTCTACCTGATGCAAATAACTGACTCATTTGAAAAGACCCTGATGCTGAGGAAAGAAAGAGAAAGCAGGAAGAGAAGGTGATGGCAAAGAATGAGGTAGTTGGATGGCATCGCCGACTCAATGGACATGAGTTTGAGTAAACTCTGAGAGTTTGCAATGAACAGGGAGGCCTGTTGTGTTGCAGTCCACGGGGTTGCAGAGTCAGACACAACTGAACAAAGGAACTGAACTGAACTGAACTGAACTGAACTGATGTTTATGGTGAAAAATAATTACAATTGAATTTTTATTTCATTTGTATTAAAATTCTGATTTTCAAAGTGTTTTTTAAAATCTTGTCTAATGTATTTCTATAAACAAAATATCTTATTGTGTTTAATAAACTGTTATATCCTTATCAATTTCTTTTTGCCTCAAACACAAAGACAGTAATTTGCTCTTCATCAGATTATTTTTACATTATATTTAAATTAAATTGTCAAATTTTGCAACTGCTGTTCTCTCGGAAAAGCATACATTGTTTTTAGGGTAAAGAAAATATCAGACCACAACTGTAATAAGTTAATGATTGTCTTAAGAACACAAAGTTGGAAGTACTTCCTTCACTAATAATGCATTGTAGAAATATTATATTAGCAGGCCAATATCCTTGATGTAAATATTTTCAGCAAAATATTAGCAAATCAATACTACTTCTCCATGAACAGAGGAGCCTGGTGGGCTAAAGTCCATGAGATCACAAAGAGCTGGACATGACTAAGCCATTGAACACAGCACACACATGACAAATTCACAGTCAGCATAATACTCAACAGTGACAAAGTTAAAACATTCCTGCCAAATTCAAGAACATGTCAAGGGTGCCCACTCCCACTGCTTCTATTTAACATCATAAAGGAAATCCTAGCTCATTCATCAGATAAAGAAAATAAAAGTTATCCAAATTGGAAGGGAAGAGGTAAGACTGTCATTCTTTGTTGATTAAAAAAATATATATATATGCCATGAACCCTAAAGTCTTCACTCAAAAACTCTAAGAACTAATAAATGAATTTAGCAAGATAGAAGGATACAAGATCAGTATACAAAAATCTGTTGTGTTTCTATACACTTGTAAGGAGATAAGGAAAGGAAAAAGAAAATCCCCTTTAAAATCACATACAAAATAAATAAACAATTTTGAAATATGTTTAATCAAGGAGACAAAAGACCTATGCACTGAAAATTGTAAAGCATCATGAAAGAAACTGAAGATGAGTCAATAAAATGGAAAGCTATCCTTTGGTCTTAGATTGTAAGAATGAATATTACTAAAATAGTCATAATATCCAATATAATCTGAGATTAAATATAATCTTTATCAAAATATTCATGACATTTTTTACAGAACTAGAACAAATAGTCTTAAAGTTATGAGGAATCACAAAAAATGACTGCAAATTGCTAAAGAAATCTTGAGAAAAAAATAACAAAACAGGAGGTATAACTATCCCAGACTTCAGACTATAATACAAAGCTACAATAATCAAAGAGGATGATACTGTCACAAAAACCAATAGTTAAGTTAATGGAACAGAACAGAGAAAAAAAAAATAAACCCATGGAAATATGGTCAATAAATCTATGACAAAGAGGTAAGAATATACAATGGAGAAAAGATAGCCTCTTCACCAACTGGCGCTGGGCAGCCACATATAAAATAATTAGATTAGAACATTTCTTCATATCACATAAAAGAAAATAAACTCAAAACAGTTTGAGGATCTATCACTTCACTTTTGTCAGAATGACTATCATCTAAAAGTCTACAAATAACAGATATTGAAGAGAAGGTAGAGAAAGGGGAACCCTCATACATTATGGAAAAGTAGACTGGTGCAACCGCTAGATAAAACAGTATGGGAATTACTTTAAAAAATAAAAAGATAACTGCCATATAATCCAAGAATCTCACCTCTGAGAATATATATGGAAAAAAAATGGTAACAGTAATTCAAAAAAGACAATGCACCACCATGGGGATAGCAGTGCTATTTACAGTAGCCAAGACATGGAGGCAGCCCTCAACAAACTATTGAGTTGAAGATGTGGTATATTTACACATATAAAATGGAGTGTTATTCAGCAATTAAAAAAAAAGTGAAATATTGTCATTTGCAACAATATAGATGGACCTAGAGAAGTTATGTTTACAGTGAAATAAGTCAGATAAAAACAAATACTCTAAATGTCATTTATATGTGGAATATAAAAAATATTATAAATGAATGTATATGCAAAGCAGAAATAGGTATAGAAAAGTTGCAGTTACCAAAGTGGAAAGAGAAGTAGAGACAGGAAAATTAAGGATATGGGTTTAAGAAGCTACTATGTATAAAATAGATGAGAAACAAGAGCATGTTGTATAACACAGGGGATTATAGCCACTATCTTGTAATAATTTATAATGAAGTGTAAGCTGCAAAAGTGTCAAATCACCATTCTGTATACCTGAATTTAACACAATGTTGTCAATTTTTGTGTGTGTATAATAAAGTGATAGCACGTAATTAGGCAAGTTCCATTTTAGTTTGCATGATTCTATATATTTAGAATAGAAAACTATAATATGCTACTTCATTTTCCTGACTTACAGCTAGTTCAATAACATTCAAAAGCAATGTATTTGATAATCACATAAAATGGTTACAAAACAAAAATATGCCATTAAAACCGTTGTTTTGCAAGAGGCAAAAGTTATTTTGTCATTAGTATATAAAACCCAATCTATTCTGTCCACATGTTGATCCTTAAACTGATCCTTCTCTCCTCTTTTTCCCAAGTTAGATACAAAGGGCATCTATTCTAGAAAGGTTCAGGGGCATTTTTTGCTTGGATGAAACACAGTTATATGTTGTACGTGAGATTTTTATATTTCTTGGAATCTTAGATTCAGTAGGTTAGAAAAAAAGCATATTCCTTAACTATCAACTTTTTATTTTAGATACCAACAGCCTCATGTTTGCTTTAGTAAGAGTTACAAGCATACATAACATTTCTTCCAAGAGTACAAAAAAACAGCATCATCATTTAAGAATTTATCTCTTTTTTTTGTTAAAGTAGGCTCTTAGACTATGAAATATTCCTGTTCATAGCATGCAGAACACAAAAATAACTTTTAAAACCCTAAGCCCCATATATGCCCAAAGCAATGTACAATGTAGTAATTTATCACATTTGTAAGTGAATATTATATGATGATGTCACCAAATTTTCAGAGCTGATGGAAGACTACAATGCAGACAATTGGTAAACTGCCAATTAACA
>SJYC01066629.1:0-12949 GCA_006408675.1 Madoqua kirkii | reverse complement strand
TGAATTCAGATGGAAATCACACTTCAGTTCACATTCTTGGCAGAAAAGTCAAGTTTCTTAGGTGACCTTCTGTGATTGTATTTATGCTGTACTGACACCAGTACAATCTCTGCTAAAGGCTGTGTGCTGATAGATGCAAAAAGGCTGGAAAAATCCATGGGCTTTCTTTTTATACAAAGAAAATTAGTTAAATGCATTATATTCTCAGGTTCCTTGGGCATTACATTGCAAACACTATTATCTTCTCTTTTATCTCCTGATTTAAAAGAAATTGGTGATTTTTCATAGCAGTTTCGGGCATGGAAACATCAACAGCTCAGGATACCAGTCTTGGTGCAATGTGGTTCCAATTCTGCCAGTTCTTCTGCCAGAGACTGTTCTTGTTTTCCCACTGAAATGGGTCCTGAGGATCTCACCTTGCTGTTGGAGTGGCGAGCATGGCTCTGTTGTTGCATCTGTTTAGTGTCTGCTATGGTTCAGCACTGCTGTTCTCCTTTTCCCAAATGGGGACCCAAGTCTCACATACACAGTGTGTTAATGACCTGCCTTAAGAATCCAGAGTCCTACCTACTGTATAGTACAAGGAATTCTACTCAGTACTCTGTAATGGCCTATATGGGAAAAGAATCTAACAAAGACTGGATATATGTATATGTAAAACTGATTCACTTTACTGTACACCTGAAACTAACACAACATTGTATCAATTATACTCCATCTATGTCCATCTCTAATGTTGGCCTGTAATTTTCTTTTTTGTGTGATATCTTTGTCTGGTTTTGGAATCAGGGAGATGGTGGCCTCTGAAAGAATCCAGAGTCCTAATTTAGTATCTTTGAGGAATCTCCCTAAACAGTTTATTTCATTTCCAATATTTTATCTCAGTTGGATTGCATTTTTATCAGGAAATCATTTGTGTGTGTCTGTGTTAGTTGCTCAACCTTGTTCGACTCTTTGCAATCCCATAGACTGTAGCCCTCCAGGCTCCTCTGTGCATGGAATTTTCCAGGCAAGAATGCTGGAGTGGGTTGCCATTTCCTTATCTAGGGATCTTCCCAAACCAGGGATTGAACCTGGGCCTCCTGTGTTTCCTGCATTGCAGGCAGATTCTTTACTGTCTGAGCCACCAGGGAAGCCATAATAATTTAGATCAGGCCTAAACTAAAGTCATTCCTTTGTATAAATATTCTTCTCTGAACTCTCCAATGAAAATATTTATACATTATTTGGAAATGGTAACACTCACTTTAGAACTTAAGATAAAAATCATAATTCTCCCTTTTCCTGGTATCCTTTACCAGAGTTGCTATCACAAACTATACTAACATTTCAAAAGATATTGGGGTAGCTGGGCCTCGGAAGTTATTTTTGTTGTTTCGAAAGAAATTTCTCATCAATCATTCACTAAATGGTTCTTGCAATCATGGAAGATTGTTGCCTAGACACATTGTTTTGTTGAGAGTTACAAAACGGTGGTTTTTTCCTACTTCTTTCATTTCTTCTGCATGTAATAGTTGGAAATTTAAAGTGCTTCCACTTAGCTACTTGACTATGTTGAAATATAGCCTGCACAGGAAAGTTGAGGTAAATGCCTGAGTATTTCCCTTTACTTAACAATTTTCAAAATATGGGGTTGTTACCCTAGTAACTACTAATGGTGATAAGTACTTTGATGGGGGAGTTAAGTATGATTTTTATATATTTAATGCATTGCAGTAATTGCAGGTGCTTTTTGATACTCCTTAGGAATCCCTTAATGTTGGCTCCTGAATAGGACTGGAAGTTCCCATTAGGAAACCAAACTGGCAGATCAAATCAAGAACCATTGCACTGAGATGCCTGGAAGAAAAGAGGGCTGTTTGCTGAGCACCAACTCTACTTATTTGGCCTAAAGTAATGTGTTGAACTCACAGTGAAGCCATATAGTTTTCTCTCTGGGTTTGGTTATTTTTTTACATATGACTAAGTGCTTACTTGGGTGCCTGTGTTAATCTTTTCATAATTACCTTTTGTTCCTTTTACTCCTTTATGTAATTTTACCACACTGGGAACCACCCTTCACCACATCCCACTCTGGCAGAGTTTTAAATATATGTTGTGAAAGCAGGTATCACTAATCTTTCCAATTTCAAAAAGAAAGCTTCCAGTGTTTCACAGAACATATAAAAAAAATGTGCATTCTCTCTCTCTATGCACACACACACACAATTTGTTGATACATTGAGGTGGTCTTTAGCAAAAGAGCTGCTAAATTTGGCTTGCTAGCCTGCCATGTATACAGTGGGTAAGAAGTCAATGAGCCAAGGGACTTCCCTGGTGGCTAAGACTCTGTGCTCCCAATGCAAGGGGCCCAGGTTCGATCCCTTGTCAGGGAACTAGATCCCACATGCCCCAACTAAAGATCCATCATGCTGCAACTAAGACCTGGTACAGCCAAATAAATAAGTATTAAAAAAGAAGTCAATGAGCCAAATGGATGCACGGAGTCTCACATACAAGGACAGCAAAAGCAAGATCAGAAGATCAGCATGGTGTCAGCTCCTCATGTCCCTCATCCCACAAAATAACAATGAACCACAGGGACAAGATGACAGGTGAAGTGAGCAGCAAGTCACTCTATCATGGAGGAGCTATTTTCATATTACATCTAATTAGTTTTATAGCTTGAAGTGGAACCCAAAGGGAGGAAGCAAGATGGAAAATCCCATGCCTCACTAGAATGAGGGAGGCTGCCTCCTGGCAGCCCTCCAAAACACAGTGAGGAGGTGAGAAACAGTCCTCACAAGGCTGCTTGTCTCAACATGTTCCAGGGAGGATCACAGAGCATTTCACCAGGACTTAGGTCAACTTCCTGTTGGTTGGGGCCTCCCTGTGTGGAGAGGTGGCAGATTGGTAGCACATCTGAGCAGAAGCATTCCCTTACAAACATGAATAAATCCTGAAAATTAAAGGAGCCTTTTAACTGTATTAATACACTATAATAGAAATATGATTTATTATTACAATAAAATTTTACTAATATGACAAGCTGAAATCTGTCGGGAGCCGCAGCCGCCATTGCAGGATGGCGCCGGTTTCCTGCTTCCTGGTTTGAGACACTGCTGTCGTTGGAACTTCCTGAGGGCTCAGGTTCCCATTGCACCAGGAGTTTCGATAGCGGTCCTGTGTGTACCTCCCAGGGCTCATGATCCCATTGCACGGGAATCAGGTCCACAGGGTCTCCAGCACGACTATGCGCCTTGATCGCTCGCCGGCAGTACGGGGGCTAGATCGGCGCTTGAACGAGCTGAGGTGTACTGCACTTTTAATAAAGAAGGGGGAGATGTCGGGAGCCGCAGCCGCCATTGCAGGATGGCGCCGGTTTCCTGCTTCCTGGTTCTTCGCATATATGTAGGCAGATATGCTAATTAGGGATTCTAACAGTGTTCTGTTATGAGCCAATCAGAGGTTGACTTTATGAGCCAATCAGAGGTTGACACGCCTCCCCTCTGGGCTATATAGGCAATCGCTTTCCCTGCATCGGGGCCCTCGCCACTTCCTAAAAGAGCTGTAACAATAAACCGCCTGTCAGAAGAATCCTGTCTGTGGCGTTCTCCTTATCGGCGAGGCGGGCGACCACACTCCACCTCCCCCCCCGCCTCGGAATTCTCTTGCTTTTTCTATGATCTGACAGATGTTGACAATTTGATCTTTGGTTCCTGTGCCTTTTCTAAATCCAACTTGAACATCTGAATTCTATGTTAATATATACTTCACTTTGTATGACAAACTCTAAGCTAATCTGTATCACTGCAAATGATTCAGACACATTCCTTTTTGTGGTTAAGTAGTATTCTATTGAGTACCTATGCCATAAATTATTTATTAACTCATCTATTGATGAACATGTAGGTTGCCTCCATTACAGGCCTATTGTATGCAGAAAACCATAAGTCACTAAAGAAAAAGTCAATGATGATACAAACACATAAAGAAATATACCATATTCTTGGGTTGGAAGAATCAATATTGTGAAAATGATACACTACCCAAAATAATCTACAGATTAAAAGCAATCCGTATCAAATTATCAATAGCATTTTTCACAGAACTAGAAGAAAAAAAAAATCTTACAATTTGTATGGAAACTTAAAAGGTCCCAAATAGCCAAAGAAACGTTGAGAAAGAAAAACAGAGAAGGAGGAAACAGGCACTCTCTTTCAGACAATACTGCAAAGTTACAGTTATCAAAACAGTATGGTATTGACACAACAGCAGACATAAAGATCAATAGAACAGGAGAGAAAACCCAGAGATAAACCTCTGCACCTATGGTCACCTAATCTATGACAAAGGAAGTATGAATATAAAATGGAGCAAAAGACAGTCTTTTCAATAAGTGGTGCCCAGAAGATTAGACAGCTACACATAAAATAATGAAATTAGAAAACTTTCAATATTCCCTAACATCATACAGAAATATGTTCAAATTAGATTAAAGACCTAAATGTAGGGTCAGGAACTATAAAGCTCTTAGAGGGAAAAATAGGCACAATATGCATTGACATAAATTGCAGCTAGATGTTTTTTGACCCATCTCTTAGGGTGATAAAAATAAAAATAAAAATTAACAAGTGAGAGCTAATAGGGTCAGGAACTATAAAGCTCTTAGAGGGAAAAATAGGCACAATATGCATTGACATAAATTGCAGCTAGATGTTTTTTGACCCATCTCTTAGGGTGATAAAAATAAAAATAAAAATTAACAAGTGAGAGCTAATTAAAAATAAAACACATGTATACCTATGGTGGATTCATGTTGATGTACGGCAAAACAATTACAATATTGTAAAGTAATTAACCTCCAATTAAAATAAATAAATTTATATTAAAAATAAATAAATTAATTAAAAAACCTGTTGCACATCAAAGTAAATAATAATAGGACAAAAACACAACCCTCATGGGGGAGAAAATATTTGCACGCTGAAGCAACTGACAAGTGATTAATTTCTAAAATATGCAAGCAGCTCAATATTAAAAAACAAACAGCTCAATCAAAAAATGGATGGAAGACCTAAACAGCGTTTTCTACAAAGACAGCATATACAAGGCCAACAAACACATTAAAATATATTCAACATCACTAATTATTACAGAAATACAAATAAAAATTATTGAGATATCATGTCATATCAGTCAGAATGACCATCATCAAAATATCTACAAACAATAGATGCTGAAGGAGGTATAGGAAAGAGGGAACACTTTTACACTCTTGGTGAAGTTCTAAATTAGTCCAGCCACTGTGGAAAACAATATGAAGTTTCCTTAAAATAAGTTAACATAGAACTATTGTATGACCCATCAAGGCCACTACTGGGCATATACTTGGAGAATAGAATAATTCAAAAATACACTTGCCAATCAATGTTCACAGCAGCACTATTTACAATAGCCAGGACATGGAAGCAACTTAATGTTCATCAACCGAGGAATAGATAGGGAAGATGTGGTATGTATACACCATGGAATATTATCCAGCCATAAAAAGGAATGAAATTGTGTCATTTGCAGAGTTGTAGGTGGACCTAGAGACTGTCATACAGAGTAAGGGAAGGCATGAAATCAAATATTAATGCATATCTGTGGAATCTAGACAAATTATATAGATGTTCTTATTTGCGTGGCAGAAATAGAGACAGATTTTGAGAACAAATATATGGGTACCAAGGGTGAGAGTGGGTGTGTGGGATGAACTGGGAGATTGGAGTTAACATACATGTATTCAGTTCAGTTCAGTTCAGTTGCTCAGTCGTGTCCAACTGTTTGCGACCCCATGAATCGCAGCACACCAGGCCTCCCTGTCCATCACCAATACACAGTAATGCATGTGTGTCTGAAAACTTATTGAGTGCAGCACTTTCACAGTGATATTTAACATGAAACAGAGAACTAATGAGAACCTAGTGTATAGCAGATGGAATTTTACTCAGTGGTATGTGATAACCTAAGTGGAAAGGAAACCTGAAAAAGAGGAGATATATGTATATGTATAATTGATTCACTTTGCTGTTAAGCAGAAGTTTACACAGCAGTGTGAAGCTACTATACTACAACTTAAAAAAAAAAAAGACGTTATATATCACAGGTTCCTTTGCACTCACTACTACAACTTGTGGCATGTACTAGACCTGCACAACCACTGTCCAGGTTCAGTTGTTCTCACCTTCACCTGCTGTGCTTTCTAGTAAGTACCTTTTGTCTGCTTTAGATATATTCTGGTTCAAGTGTCATCAGAAGTCCAGTGTATTTCTGTCTTCTACAGTTATCAATGGTGTGGCTATTTGCCTCCTTCCATTCTTATTTGATAGTTGTTGGAAACAATGTATCCCTTTCATTAGTGGCTTTTTGTTAATACAGCTGTTTTGTCCATTAAAAAAAAACTTTTTAATGAAATATTAAAGGAGAGTTCCAAATAATGCTACTACTAGTATTTTCCTAGAATTCTCCAGTCCATTTATATTTAAATGTGGAGTCCCTATTTAATGTCATTTTGGCTCTAAGTGCTAACCTATAGAAGTATTGACCTGAAATACACAGAAAAATCTCTAGTCAAGAGTGAGTTTGTGCGATAGCTGATGAATTATATAATTCATTCATTTGTTAGGTAAATTCTCTCCTATGTGAATGCAAAACAAAATTCTATATATCCTCTCAATGTTTAATTGTGAACTAATAAATAAATGTAATTTATGCTGTGCTTAGTCACTCAATCATGTGCGACTCTTTGTGACCCCATGGACTGTAGCCTGCCAGATTCACCTGTCCACAGGTATTCTCCAGCCAAGATACTAGAGTGAGTTGCCGTGCCCTCCTCCAGGGAAACCTTCCTGACCTAGGGATTGAACCCAGGTCTACTGCATTGCAGGTGGATTCTTTACCATCTGAGCCAATAAAAGTAATCTAATGAAGCTTTTTCCTATAGATTATATATAAAGACAAGAGAGCATTTTGTGTAACAATGATGGCTTGATACCTATGTTTCCTCCTAATCATGGCTTGACAAGATTTTTTTTCTGCAAATTTGGGAAACTGACTGGTGATATCCACACAAGGTACTCTACCAAACAGCTTATATAATTGTTTAGAAAGTGTCTACCTTAGAAGTGATAAATCTAGCTACAAAGTTTTGAAAACCTCATGCTAGAAGATATGTCCACATTGAAATTTTCTCACCCTTTGGTGTGTGTCACAGGCCCAGAATCCTGATCAAATTCACATTCTACCGTGAACAATGGGTTCGATCACATGGCCTCACAGAAAAATGACCTGAAATCTAAAATATAGTGCTGTCACATCTGCCTAGAGTAAACTTTAAGAATACTTCTTAGAATTTAGTTTTGGTCACACAGTAATGTCCAGCTCATTACAACCCCATGGACATTAGCCCACAAGGCTCTTCTATCCATAGAATTATCCAGGCAAAAATACTAGAGTAAGTTACAGTTTCCTTCTCCAGGGGATCTTCCTGGCCCAGGGATCAAACACAGGTCTCCTGCATTGCAGGCAGATTCTTTACCCTCTGTGCGACCAGGGAAGCTGCTAACTTGTTAAAGTTGGTATCTATATTTTGATCAGTCCTATAGGATAAGTTATATGATCATTATTTTGTGTAATACTATCAGTATCCATGTTTGTGCTAGAATTTGATATCAGATATTCTTTTATTGTAATATACAGCTGATATCTCAGGAGTGAAAATAGGGAGCCATGTCTTCACCTATTATGTGAAGCTGTTAATTTTATTGATAAAAACAGAGAGAACTCAATATTAATAAATAACCAAATTGAATCTGATAAATCAGTGACAGGAACATCAGGATATTAGTAATGTAAACATGAAGCTAAATAGTATGGAAAGGCTTCAGTTCTCTTAATTTTTAATTTTAATCGGAAGATAATTGCTTTCCCATGCTGTGTTGGTTTCTATCATATAACAATGTGGATTAGCTACAAATATACATACATCCCTTCCCTCTTGAGCCTCCTCCCCGCTCACCTCCCATCTCCCCCTCTAGATTGTAACAGAACACTAGGCTGAGCCCCCTATGTTATATAACAATTTCCCACCAGCTATCTGTTTTTCACAAGAATTTCACACATGGAGTATAATCAACTATTAAATATAAAAGACTATATTGAATTTTAAAGAATCATATCATATCCAAAGTGAATAGGCTATGGAATGCTTAAAAAATATTTACAGCCTTCTCATCTGACAAAAACATATCATATCAGAGCTAAATAGATAATTCTGAGGAAAGCTTCAGACATTCTCTATCATTATTTATTTGAAGCAATAATTAGAATTTCAAAGAGACTATATCTTTTTACTCAGTACATCAGTTTAAGTGCAAATCCAGAAGTTACATCACTAATATTTACAGAAGATCTTTGATTCTGGATCCTGAGATGACACTCGTTCCCTGATAAAAATGTAGTATAATGTAAATGATTTTACTTAAGCATGCCTTATTAAACAAATCAAAGTCTTTATTTATTATTAGAAAGAAAGCATTAAAGAACCACATTGTGTAACCATAAAACTTTTACTACTAGAATTGAGGATGTCAGTATAGCATAATAAAATTATTTTTTTTTAAAGGTGTAACAATAAAACATTTCAAAAATAACCTTCAGTTCATTTCAGGTCAGTAGTTCAGTTGTGTCCAACTTTTTGCAACCCCTTGAATTACAGCATGCCAGGCCTCCCTGTCCATCACCCACTCCAGGAGTTCACTCAGACTCATGTTCTCCAGCCAGTGATGCCATCGTCAGTTTCCTTCTCCAGGGGATCTTCCTGGCCCAGGGATCAAACACAGGTCTCCTGCATTGCAGGCAGATTCTTTACCCTCTGTGCGACCAGGGAAGCTGCTAACTTGTTAAAGTTGGTATCTATATTTTGATCAGTCCTATAGGATAAGTTATATGATCATTATTTTGTGTAATACTATCAGTATCCATGTTTGTGCTAGAATTTGATATCAGATATTCTTTTATTGTAATATACAGCTGATATCTCAGGAGTGAAAATAGGGAGCCATGTCTTCACCTATTATGTGAAGCTGTTAATTTTATTGATAAAAACAGAGAGAACTCAATATTAATAAATAACCAAATTGAATCTGATAAATCAGTGACAGGGAACATCAGGATATTAGTAATGTAAACATGAAGCTAAATAGTATGGAAAGGCTTCAGTTCTCTTAATTTTTAATTTTAATCGGAAGATAATTGCTTTCCCATGCTGTGTTGGTTTCTATCATATAACAATGTGGATTAGCTACAAATATACATACATCCCTTCCCTCTTGAGCCTCCTCCCCGCTCACCTCCCATCTCCCCCTCTAGATTGTAACAGAACACTAGGCTGAGCCCCCTATGTTATATAACAATTTCCCACCAGCTATCTGTTTTTCACAAGAATTTCACACATGGAGTATAATCAACTATTAAATATAAAAGACTATATTGAATTTTAAAGAATCATATCATATCCAAAGTGAATAGGCTATGGAATGCTTAAAAAATATTTACAGCCTTCTCATCTGACAAAAACATATCATATCAGAGCTAAATAGATAATTCTGAGGAAAGCTTCAGACATTCTCTATCATTATTTATTTGAAGCAATAATTAGAATTTCAAAGAGACTATATCTTTTTACTCAGTACATCAGTTTAAGTGCAAATCCAGAAGTTACATCACTAATATTTACAGAAGATCTTTGATTCTGGATCCTGAGATGACACTCGTTCCCTGATAAAAATGTAGTATAATGTAAATGATTTTACTTAAGCATGCCTTATTAAACAAATCAAAGTCTTTATTTATTATTAGAAAGAAAGCATTAAAGAACCACATTGTGTAACCATAAAACTTTTACTACTAGAATTGAGGATGTCAGTATAGCATAATAAAATTATTTTTTTTTAAAGGTGTAACAATAAAACATTTCAAAAATAACCTTCAGTTCATTTCAGGTCAGTAGTTCAGTTGTGTCCAACTTTTTGCAACCCCTTGAATTACAGCATGCCAGGCCTCCCTGTCCATCACCCACTCCAGGAGTTCACTCAGACTCATGTTCTCCAGCCAGTGATGCCATCGAGCCATCTCATCCTCTGTCGTCCCCTTCTCCTCCTACCCCTAATCCCTCCCAGCATCAGAGTCTTTTCCAGAGTCAACTCTTCGCATGAGGTGGCCAAAATACTGTAGTTTAAGCTTTAGCATCATTCCTTCCAAAGAAATCCCAGGACTGATCTCCTTCAGAATGGACTGGTTCAATCTCCTTGCAGTCCAAGGAACTCTCAAGAGTCTTCTCCAACACCATAGTTCAAAAGCATCAATTCTTTGGTACTCAGCCTTCTTCACAGTCCAAATCTCACATCCATACACAACCACAGTAAAAACCAGAGACTTGACTAGACGGACCTTAGTCGACAAACTAATGTCACTCCTTTTGAATATGTTATTTAGGTTGGTCATAACTTTTCTCCCAAGGAGTAAGCATCTTTTAATTTCATGGCTGCAGTTAGCATCTGCAGTGATTCTGGAGCCCTAAAAAATAAAGTCTGACACTGTTTCCACTGTTTCTCCATATATATCCCATGAAGTAATGGACCAGATGAAATGATCTTCGTTTTCTGAATGTTTAGCTTTAAGCCAACTTTTTCACTCTCCTCGTTCACTTTCATCAAAGGCCTTTTAGTTCCTCTTCACTTTCTGCCATATGGGTGGTGTCATCTGCATATCTGAGGTTATTGATATTTCTCCCAGCAACCTTGATTCCAGCTTCTGTTTCTTCCAGTCCAGCATTTCTCATGATGTACTCTGCATATAAGTTGAGTAAGCAGGGTGACAATATACAGCCTTGACATACTCCTTTTCCTATTTGGAACCAGTCTGTTTTTCCATGTCTAGTTCTAACTCTTGCATCCTAATCTGCATACAGATTTATCAAGAGGCAGGTCAGGTGGTCTGGTATGCCCATCTCTTTCAGAATTTTCCACAGTTTGTTGTGATACACACAGTCAAAGACTTGGCCATAGTCAATAAAGCAGAAATAGAATGTTTTTCTTGAACTCTATTGCTTTTTCCATGATCCAGCGGATGTTGGCAATTTGATCTCTGGTTCCCCTGCCTTTTTGAAAACCAGCTTGACCATCAGGCATTTCACAGTTCATGTATATTGCTGAATCCTGGCTTGGAGAATTTTGAGCATTACTTTACTAGCGTGTGAGATGAGTGCAATTGTGCAGTAATTTGATCATTTTTTGGCATTGCCTTTCTTTGGAAATGGAATGAAAACTGACCTTTTCCAGTCCTGTGGCCACAGTTGAGTTTTCCAAATCTGGTGGCATACTGATTGCAATATTTTCATAGCATCAGAAAGGTGGCGGTGAGGAGATACCCTTCATCCAAGGTAAGGAGCTGCAGCTACGCTTTGCTGGAGCATCTGTGAAGAGATACCCCATACCCAAGGTACAAGAAACCCGAGTAAGAGGTAGGTGTTGCAAGAGGACATCAGAGGGCAGACACACTGAAATCATGCTCACAGAAAACTAGTCAATCTAATTACACTAGGACTACAGCCTTGTCTAACTCAATGAAAGTAAGCCATGTCTACAGGGCAACCCAAGATGGGATGATCATGGTGGAGAGGTCTGAAAGAATGTGGCCCACTGGAGAAAGGAATAACAAAGCCTTGAGAACCCCATAAACAGTAAGAAAAGGCAAAGTGATAGGATACTGAAAGAGGAACTCCGTAGGTCAGTAGGTGCCCAATATGCTACTGGAGATCATTGGAGAAATAACTTCAGAAAAAATGAAGAGATGGAGCCAAACCAAAAACAAAACCCAGCTGTGGATGTGACTGGTGATAGAAGCAAGGTCCAATGCTGTAAACTGCAATATTGAATAGGAACCTGGAATGTCACATCCATGTATCGAGGCAAATTTGAAGTGGTCAAACAGGAGATGGCAAGAGTGAACGTCAACATTCTAGGAATCAGCAAACTAAAATGGACTAAATAAATTTAACTCAGATGACCATTATATCTACTACTGCAGGCAGGAATCCCTCAGAAGAAACAGAGTAGCTATCACGGTCAACAAAAGAGTCTGAAAAGCAGTACTTGGATGCAGTCTCAAAAACAACAGAACGATCTCTGTTCATTTACAAGGCAAACCATTCAACATCATAGTAATCCAAGTGTATGTCCCAACCGGTAACACTGAAGAAGCTGAAGTTGAAAGGTTCTGTGAAGACCTACAAGACTTTTTAGAACTAACACCCGAAAAAGATGCTCTTTTTATCATAGGGGACTGGAATGCAGAAGTAGGAAGTCAAGAAAACCTGGAGTAACAGGCAAATTTGGCCTTGGAATGCGGAATGACACAGGGCAAAGACTAATACAGTTTTGCCAAGAAAATTCACTGACCATAGCAAACACCCTCTTCCAGCAACAAAAAGAAGACTCTACACATGCACATCACCAGATGGTCAATGCCGAAATCAGATTGATTATATTCTTTACAGCCAAAGATGGAGAAGCTCTATACAGTCAACAAAAATAAGACCAGGAGCTGACTGTGGCTCAGATCATGAACTCCTTATTACCAAATTCAGACTCAAATTGAAGAAACTAGGGAAAACCGCTAGATCATTCAGGTATGGCCTAAATCAAATCCCTTATGATTATACAGTGGAAGTGAGAAATAGATTTAAGGGCCTAGATCTGATTGATAGAGTGCCTGATGAACTATGGAATGAGATTTGTGACATGGTACAAGAGACAGGGATCAAGACCTGTCTCTTATACACATCTACTGCATATTCTTAAAAACTTTTTTTTTTTTTTTTTTTTTTTTACCATTCCCTTACAATTACAAGATAGAGATAAATTTG
>SJYC01066625.1:0-22776 GCA_006408675.1 Madoqua kirkii | reverse complement strand
TTTGGATTAAACATTTTATTATTAAATTTATTTTATTTTAGCTTCTGCTTATTAATTTTTTCTACTCTTCTGTTTGTTCACCTTCTAGGCTTCTTTTAATTCCTGCCAATGAAATAATGTAAGACCCAACTCATTAGTACTTTAACCATACTTTCGCTTAATTCAATTAGAAAAATTTACCTTCCTAAACCACTTTTGCATTTTGTGTTTGTCATGTTTTTAAATTTCAGGATATATCAGTCTGTGAGCATTATTATTATAAAAGCTCAGTTCAGTTCAGTTCAGTTGCTCGGTCGTGTCCAACTCTTTGTGACCCCCATGGACTGAAGCATGACAGGCCTCCCTGTATATTGCCAACTCCCAGAGTTTACTCAAACTCATGTCCATCAAGTTGGTGATTCCATCCAATCAGCTCATGCTCTGTCATCCTCTTCTCCTCCCACCTTCAGTCTTTCCCAACATCAGGATCTTTTCAAATGAGTCAGTTCTTCACATCAGGTGGCCAAAGTACTGGAGTTTCAGCTTCATCATCAGTCCTTCCAATGAATATTCAAGACTGATTTCCTTTAGGATGGACTGGTTGGATCTCCTTGTAGTCCAAGGGACTCACAAGAGTCTTCTCCATCATCACAGTTCAAAAGCATCAATTATTCGGTGATCAGCCTTTTTTATAGTCCAACTCTCACATCCATACATGACCATTCAGAAAAAAACATAGCTTTGACTAGGCTGAGCTTTGTTGGCAAAGTAATGTTTATTATTTATAATATAAGGGCTTACACACCATTATATATATATACACACACACACACACACACACACACACATATGATCCATCTTATTGTTTTTTTCTCATCTGGAATCACTCTCCATAAGATTTTTATATTATACTCCATCATTAATTCTTGCCAATTTTCTAGGCACTGTTTCCTTCACAGGTATGAAAATATTTTCATTTTATTCTTACTACTTAAAATATTTTCCTAGTTGTATACAGAAGAATTCCTACAGAATTCTATACTGTAATGCATTTCAATACTGTTAATATGTATATGTGTGTATATGCCTGTATGTGGTTTTAATCTCTTATAGGGAGAATATTATTACAAGTTTCATTGTTGTGCTTCTGAATATAATGAATCCCCTCCACCTCTGCTCTACTACTCATGTACATTTATTTTTTCTTTGCATGTCAATGACTTCGCTGTGTGTTCTTAGGTGTTTTTAACTCTGTATTCATTGTTCTTTATATATGTGGAGTTTCTTTTAAAAAATATTATTACTTTATTTTACTTTACAATACTATATTGGTTTTGCCATACATTGACATGAATCAGCCATGGGTGTATATGAATTCCCAATCCTGAAACTCCCTCCCACCTCCCACCCGTATCATCTCTTTGGATCATCCTTGTGCACCAGTCCCAAGCATCCTATATCCTGTATCGAACCTAACTGGCGCTTCATTTCTTACATGATAGTATACATGTTTCAATGTCATTCTCCCGAATCATCCCACCCTCTCCCTCTCCCTCAGAAGCCAAAGTCCATTCTATACATCTGTGCCTCTTTTGTTGTCTCACATACAGGGTCATCATTATCATCTTTCTAAATTCTATATATATGTGTTAGTATACTGTATTGGTGTTTTTTTTCTTTGTGGCTTACTCTACCCTGTATAATCAGCTCCAGTTTCATCCATCTCATTAGAACTGATTCAAATTTATTCTTTTTAATGGCTGAGTAATACTCCATTGTATATATGTGTCACGGCTTTCTTATCCATTCATCTGCTGATGGACACCTAGGTTGCTTCCATGTTCTGACTATTATAAACAGTGCTGCAGTGAACATTGGGGTACATGTGTCTCTTTCAATTCTGGTTTCTTTGGTATGTATGCCCAGCAGTGAAATTGCTGGGTCATAAGGCAGTTCTATTTCCAGTTTTTAAAGGAATCTTCACACTGTTCTCCATAGTGGCTGCACCAGTTTGCATTCCCACCAACTGTGTAAGAAGGTTCCCTTTTTTCCACACCCTCTCCAGAATTTATTGCTTGTAGACTTTTTGGATTGCAGGCATTCTGACTGGTGTGAAATGGTACCTCACTGTGGTTTTGATTTGCATTTCTCTGATAATGAATGACATTTAATATCTTTTCATATGTTTGGTAGCCATCTGTATGTCTTCTTTGGAGAAATGTCTGTTTAGTTCTTTGGCCCATTCTTTGATTGAGTCATTTATTTTTCTGGAATTGAGCTGGAGGAGTTGCTTGTACATTTTTGAGATTAGCTATTTGTCAGTTGCTTAATTTGCTATTGTTTTCTCCAATTCAGAATGCTGTTTTCTCACCTTGCTTACAGTTTCCTTTGTTGTGCAAAAGCTTTTAATTTTAATTAGATCTCATTTGTTTATTTTTGCTTTTATTTCCAGTATTCTGGGAGGTGGATCATAGAAGATCCTGCTGTGATTATGTCAGAGAGTGTTTTGCCTATGTTCTCCTCTAGGAGTTTTATAGTTTCTGGTCTTATGTGTTGATCTTTAATCCATTTTGAGTTTATTTTTGTGTGTGGTGTCAAAAATGATCTAGTTTTATTCTTTTACATGTGGTTGGCCAGTTTTCCCAGCACCACTTGTTAAAGAAATTGTCTTTACTCCATTGTATATTCTTGCCTCCTTTGTCGAAGATAAGGTGTCCATAGGTGTGTGGATTTTTCTCTGGGCTTTCTATTTTGTTCCATTGATCTATATTTCCTTCTTTGTGCCAGAAGCATACTGTCTTGATGACTGTGGCTTGTGGTAGAGCCTGAAGTCAGGCAAGTTATTTCCTCCCATTCCATTCTTCTTTCTCAAGATTGCTCTGGCTATTCGAGGTTTTTTGTATTTCCATACAAATCTTGAATTTATTTCTTCTAGTTCTGTGAAAAATACCGCTGGTAGCTTGATAGGGATTGCATTGAATCTGTAGATTGCTTTGGGTAGTATACTCATTTTCACTGTATTGATTCTTTCAATCCATGGACATGGTATATTTCTCCATCTATTAGTGTCCTCTTTGATTTGTTTCATCAGTGTTTTACAGTTTTCTATATAGAGATCTTAACTTTTTTAGGTAGATATATTCCTAAGTATTTTATTCTTTTGACTGCAATGGTGAATGGAACTGTTTCCTTAATTTCTTTTTTTACTTTCTCATTATTAGTGTATAGGAATGCAAGGGATTTCTGTGTGTAGCTTTTATATCCTGCAACTTTATTATATTCATTGATTAGCTTTAGTAATTTTCTGGAGGAGTCTTTAGGGTTTTCTATGTAGGGGACCATGTCATCTGCAAACAGTGAGAGTTTTACTTCTTTTTTTTTTCCAATTTGAATTCCTTTTATTTCTTTTTCTGTCCTGATTGCTGTGGCCAAAACTTCCAGAACTTTCTTAAATATGTGATGTGATGTTCTTCAAAGTTTTTGAAAAATTTGCAACCATTATCACTTTAAACTTTATATTTTCTCCATTTATCCACAAATACTTTTTCATAAATTCAGATACACATATGTTAGATATTTCACTGTGTCTCACAGGTCTCTTCCACCCTTCTCTGTATTTTAATTGTTTAAAATTATTATTCTTTCAGATGATGTATTTTCTGTGTACTCATTTTCCCATTCTGTAATTCTCTCTTCAAGCTATTTAATGTCAACTGTTCTTAACTTCAAGTATAGACTTTCCATTGTCTCTTTGTTATAGATTTGAACTAACTTTAATAGTTTTTCATCTTTGGCTATTCTGGAATGCATTAAAAATGTTGATGTAAATTCTACATAAAAAACTCCATTCATGATTTCCTATTTTCTTTACCTCCCCCCACCACCCCGCTCTGGTGGTCTTCTGTTTTGGAATGCCTCTTACTTTTTTAAAAAATTAGATATCAACTGCTATATCTGAAAGTAAAAAACAGTTTACGGATATTATAAGCTGCTCCTAGAAAAAAAAAATTAGCTTATACTCCAGCAGGGAGCTAAATTAGAGTCAAGTGACCTAAACCAAATAAAGAATTTCATTGACTGGAGACAATGTAAATTTTGATTTTCCTCTCATTTCCAAAGATAGAGCAGCAGAAATTCCAACTGCAAAACTTATGTGGAATCAGAACTCTATCTTCGGTGTATTTTAATGCCAATTTTTGATTCTTAAGACTCTGAGGCTGCTGAGTAAAACATTCAAATTTACATCTTGCTTTTGGTAAGCTTCTTGGCATCGTGGCCTTAAAAATGCCATATGAGTAAAAACAGTGTAGTATATATCTCATATTTCTGCAATTCCCTTCTCTTGGGGATCTTAACATCTGAGGTTGTTACAGATTAAAAATTCCTTCAACACCCGTAAAAAGAATGTCTATTGTATTTTGGACAAACTTTCACTTGATCTTAACAGATTATTAAGCCACTTTATTATTTGGAGGGATGGTATTTGAAGTAATATTTATTTTCCTGATTTTCTAGTATGAAGTATCCAAGACTAATGTATAATTCTTTATAATTAATTGTACATATATTTTGGCATTACTGATAAAAAGAAGCTGGTAAAATAACAGCAACGATGAGTTGCCAAATATCAACGCAATATTGCTGTAATAGAAAAAAAAAACATTGTAAATATTTTTAGCTACAATTACTTTGTTCTTTACACCTAACTTTTCAGTTCAGTAATTGAATACTTATCAAAAAATAAAGGCATGACTTCCACTTTCAGCTAAGAAGGAGTCACAGAATCAGCTTTATTCTCCTGCTTCAAGCCACTAAAAAAGTTGGGGGAAAAAAACATATGAAACAATGGTTTTCAAGAAAACACGTAAAGGACAATAACAAATAAGAAGTAGGAAACACATGAGGTAAATTCTAAAATTTCCCTAACTTACTACCTTTAGATGAAGTTGCAGGCTGCAGAACAGAGAAAAAAAAAAAAAAAATCAGGAGAGAACTGGGAAGACTTTCTGTGGCGAAGATTAATAAATCAAAACTGGCCAAAAATTTACAAAGTTGTTAGAATTAGCTGGTGAGGTTGTCACAGTACTGAGTTGAGCTCCCTGTGTCACAAAGCAAATACCCATTTGTTATCTGTTTTACATATAGAAATATATATGATTGCATACAATTCTCTCAATTAGTCCCATTCTGTTCTTCCTCCACTGTGTCCACAAGTCTGTTCCCTACATCTGCATCTTCATTTCTGCCCTATAAATGGGTTTATCAGTATGGTCTTTCTAGATCCATATGCATGAGCAAATATGCAATATTTGTCTTTCTCTTGCTGATTTACTTCACTTTGTACATTAGGCTGTAGGTTCATGTACTGTATTAGGACTGACTTGAATGTGTTCTTTTTTATAGCTGAGTAATATTCAGGCTGAAAGAAACACAAGTTGAAATCAAGTTTGTTGGGAGAAATGACAATAACCTCAGATATGCAGATGACTTCACCCTTATGGCAGAAAGTGAAGAAGTAAAAAGCCTCTTGATGAAAGTGAAAGAGGAGAGTGGAAAAGTTGGCTTAAAGCTCAACATTCAGAAAATGAAGATCATGGCATCTGGTCCCATCACTTCATGGGAAATAGGTGGGGAAACAGTGGAAATATTGTTAGACTTTATTTTTTTAGGCTCCAAAATCACTGCAGCTATGAAATTAAAGGATGCTTACTCCTTGGAAGGAAAGTTATGACCAACCTAGATAGCGTATTAAAAAGCAGAGACATTACTTTGCCAGCAAAAGTCCATCTAGTCAAAGCTATGGTTTTACCAGTGGTCATGTATGGATGTGAGAATTGGTCTGTGAAGAAAGCTGAGAGCTGAGGAATTGATGTTTTTAACTGTGGTGTTGGAGAAGACTCTTGAGAGTCCCTTGAACTGCAAGGAGCTCCAACCAGTCCATTTTCAAGGAGATCAGTCCTGAGTATTCATTGAAAAGACCAATACTAAAGCTGAAACTCCAATACTTTGGCCACCTGATGTGAAGAGTTGACTCATTGGAAAAGACTCTGATGCTGGGAGGTATTAGGGGCAGGAAGAGAGGGGACTACAGAGGATGAAATAGTTGGATGGCATCACTGACTTGATGGACTTGAGTCTTAGTGAACTCTGGGAATTGGTGGATGGACAGGGAAGCCTGGAATGCTGCGATTCATGGGGTTGCAAAGAGTTGGACATGACTGAGCTATTGAACTGAACCAAATATACCATCAATTTAAAAACATAGACACAACTTTTTATTAAAAACCACAGACATCAATTTGACTACAAATTTCCATGCAGTCAAAGCTATGGTTTTTCCAGTACTCATGGATAGATATGAGAGTCAAACCATAAATCAGGCAGAGTGCCAAAGGACTGATGCTTTTAAATTGGTGTTTGAGAAGACTTTTGAGAGTTCCCTGAACTGCAAGGAGATCAAACCAGTCAATCCGAAAGGAAATCAATCCTCAGTATACGTTGGAAGGACTGATGCTGAAGCCGAAGCTCCAATACTTTAGCCACCTGATGTGAAGAACCAACTCATTGGAAAACACATTGATGCTGGGGAATATTGAAGGCAGGAGGGGATGATAGAAGATGAAATGGTTGGATAGCTGAACCAATTCAATGAACATGAATTCGAGCAAACTCCAGGAGACAGTGAAGGACAGGAAAGTCTGGCATGATGCAGTCCATGGGTGGCAAAGAGTCTGACATGACTTAGTGACTGAATAATAACAACAACAACATTTCACTGGGATGAGGTAGGAGATGGGAGAGGGGTTCAGGTAGCCGAGGACTTTTGTATGTCTGAAATCAACACAATAATTTAAAGCAATTATCCTTCAATTGCACAGGAAAGATACAGAGAGATAATATGGGATGGGAGGTGGGAGGGGGTTTCAAGATTGGGAACTCATGTACACCGATGGCGGATTCATGTCAATGTACGGCAAAACCAACACAGTACTGTAAAGCAAAATAAAGTAAAAATAAAAATTCAAAAAAAAAAAGAATAAATAAAAGACACAAATAATTAAAAAAAAAATTAAGACAGTTCTAGACCAATAAGTAACACAGCAGTTAATAAATCTTTCTACTAATGTTCCAAATAAGAAAAGGAGTACGTCAAGGCTGCATATAGTCACCCTGTTTATTTAATTTATATGCAGAGTACATCATGAGAAACTCTGGACTGGAAGAAACACAAGCTGGAACTAAGATTGCTGGGAGAAATATCAGTAACCTCAGATATGTGGATGACACCACCCTTATGACAGAAAATGAAGAGGAACTAAAAAGCATCTTGATGAAAGTGAAAGAGGAGAATGAATAAAATTGGCTTAACTCAACGTTCAGAAAATGAAGATCATGGCATCCGGTCCCATCACTTCATGGGAAATAGATGGGAAACAGTTTCAGACTTTATTTTGGGGGGCTACAAAATCACTGCAGATGGTGACTGCAGCCATGCAATTAAAAGACGCTTACTCCATGGAAGGAAAGTTATAACCAACCTAGATAGTATATTAAAAAGCAGAGAAATTACTTTGCTGACTAAGGTCTGTCTAGTCAAGGCTATGATTTTTCCTGTGATCATGTATGGATGTGAGAGTTGGACTGTGAAGAAGGCTGAGCACTGAAGAATTGATGCTTTTGAACTGTGGTGTTGGAGAAGACTCTTGAGAGTCCCTTGGACTGCAAGGAGATCCAACCAGTCCATTCTGAAGGAAATCAACCCAGAGATTTCTTTGGAAGGAATGATGCTAAAGCTGCAACTCCAGTACTTTGGCTACCTCATGCAACGAGTTGAGTCATTGGAAAAGACTCTGATGCTGGGAGGTATTGGGGGCAGGAGGAGAAGGGGATGACAGTGGATGAGATGGTTGGATGGCATCACGGACTCGATGGACGTGAGTCTGAATGAACTCTGGGAGACGGTGATGAACAGGGACGCCTGGCATGCTGTGATTCATGGGGTCACAAAGAGTCAGACACGACTGAACGAATGAACTGAACTGAATGTTCAAAAAAAAAAAAAAAAGAATTGAAAAAATAGTGTGTGAAGGTATCCAAGTTATTATAACTGAGATAAACATGTTAAATAAGCTAACAGAAAATTAAATATGTTAAACTGAGAAATGAAAGATGTGGAAAAGATCCAAACTAGCTGTAGGAAGATGCAAACTAATGTCGAAATGAATAATGCATACTGGATATTATTATCGAAAGATGATATTGCAGAATAAAAGATTAGTAATCCCAAAGGCATAGAAATTGAAAATAATGGATATGAAATACATAAATAAAAAGAAAATTTAAAACATCATTGAAACTAACACACGTTAGAATTGCGGTAGGAGACATGGTGATAGAAAACATATTTGACAAATAATGGCTAAACTATTTCTTAATTTGATGATATTGATATACCTACTGATTGAAGAAGTATAACAACCTTCCTTCACAACTCTCACAAAAATAAACATTACAAATGTACACCAAGGCACATCATGAATTGCTGCAATTCATGAGTTCGCAAAGAGTCGGACGCGACTGAGCGACTGAACTGAACTGAACTGAAAATCACTGCAGATGGTGGCTGCAGCCATGAAATTAAAAGATGTTTGCTTCTTGGAAGAAGAGCTGTGACAAAGCTAGACAGCATGTTAAAAAGTAGAGACATTACTTTGCCAACAAAGGTCCATCTATTCATAGCTATGCTTTTTCCACTGGTCATGTACAGGTATGAGAGCTGGACTATAAAGAAAGCTGAGCACTGAAGAATTGATGCTTTTGAAATGTGGTGTTGGAAAAGACTCTTGAGAGTCCCTTGGACTGCAAGGAGATCCGACCAGTTAACCTAAAGGAAATCAGTCCTGAATATTTATTGGAAGGACTGAGCCGAAGCTGAAAAGTCCAATACTTTGGCCACCTGGTGGCAAAGAACTGAGTCACTTGAAAAGACCCTGAAGCTGGGAAAGACTGAAGACAGGAGAAAGGGATGACAGAGGATAAGATTGTTGGATGGCATCACCAACTTGATGCACATGAGTTTAAGCAAGCTCTGGAAGTTGGTGATGGAAAGGGAAGACTGGCGTGCTACAGTCCATGGGGTTCGAGACCAGTTAACCTAAAGGAAATCAGTCCTGAATATTTATTGGAAGGACTGAGCCGAAGCTGAAAAGTCCAATACTTTGGCCACCTGGTGGCAAAGAACTGAGTCACTTGAAAAGACCCTGAAGCTGGGAAAGACTGAAGACAGGAGAAAGGGATGACAGAGGATAAGATTGTTGGATGGCATCACCAACTTGATGCACATGAGTTTAAGCAAGCTCTGGAAGTTGGTGATGGAAAGGGAAGACTGGCGTGCTACAGTCCATGGGGTTCGCAAAGAGTTGGACATGACTGAGAGACTGAACTGAATTGAACTGACTAGCTAATCTAGACGTTGTCCTGGAGAACTTTAATTTAATTACATTTGTAAACTATCTTTTTTCCAAGTATAATAGCATTTACAGTTTCTAGGAATTTGATGTGGACATCTTTTGGGGTATGTTCATTTAATTCAATATATATGGGAACTTATTCATTTGCTATTTTATATTTTTCATATGTTTTCCTTTCAAAAACAAATTATTCAATATAAATGTATAAATACGCAATGTGAAAGACAGGAACTGTTAGAATGGAAAGCAAAATAACAGTCAACTATCTACTACTTACTAAAATACTCATGCCAAATATAAACATACATTAGACAAAAGCAAAGAAGTGGAAGATAATATAGTGTGCCAACATTAATTTAAAAAAAAAGGAATAGTTCTATAAGACAGCATAGGTTTTAGAGTAGATAATATTGACAAACAATCATGTTTATTTCATAATGATAAATGTGTCTATTTTAATTAAGAGGAGTTGGTGACCATAATAGGTAGACATCTTATGCATAAAGTGAAAACTAATGATACTGAAATTCCAAATAGACATATTATCATTATAAAGACCACGTTCTCAAAAACTGAAGCACAGATTTAAATCAGTAATGGTCAGTCAGTCTGTTCAAGCACTCAACTTACAGAATGCTTAATCCTATTAACTCTCTTGATCTAGATAATATTTGTATAACACTTCATTCAGTATCAGCAGAATACACCTTATTTTCAAGTACACCTGGAACATTTCCCAAAAGAGATCAAATTATGTTTCATAAAAAAAAGTTTAATACATGTAAAAACTATTCCAGTTATTTAAAGTTTCCTTTGATCAAGTTAGAATTCAACTGTCATGGTTGCTCAGTCACTCAGTCTTGTCCATCTCTTTGTGACTCCATGGACTGCAAAATACCCATCTTCCCTGTCTTTCACCATATCTGGAGTTTGATCAAAGTCATGTCCATTGAATCCATGATGTTATCCAACCATCTCATCCTATGCCATCCTCTTCTCCTCCTGCCTTCAATCTTTCTCAGCATCAGGGTCTTTTCCAATGAGTTAGTTCTTTGCATCAGGTGGCCAAAGTACTGGAGCTTCAGCTTCAGCATCAATCCTTCCAGTGAATATTCAGGGCTCATTTCCTTTAGGATTGATTTATTTGATCTCTTTGCTGTCCAAGGAATTCTCAAGAGTCTTCTCCAACACCACATTTGGAAAACATCAATTGTTTGGTGCTCAGCATGATTTATAGTCCAACTCTCACATTGGTACATGATTACTGGAAAAAAAAAATAAAATAAAGCTTTGACTATGATCTTCTCCAACACCACATTTGGAAAACATCAATTGTTTGGTGCTCAGCATGATTTATAGTCCAACTCTCACATTGGTACATGATTACTGGAAAAAAAAAATAAAATAAAGCTTTGACTATGTGAACCATTGTTATCAAACTGATGTCTCTGCTAGATATTTACCTGAAGGAAAGCATATAGCCAAACAGTGACTTATATAAATTTACTCCTAGCATATTTTAAAAACATAAATGGCTCAAATATCCACTGTTAGGTGAATGGATAAACAAAACTTTGTGGTTGTTGTTCAGTCACCAAGTTATGTTCAATTCTTTGTGACCCCATTGACTGTAGTATGTACTACCAGGCCTTCCTGTCCTTTACTAACTCCCAGAGATTGCCCAAATTCATGTCCATTGAATCAGTGATGCCATTGAGTCATTTCATCCTCTTTCATCACCTTCTCCTCAATTCTGAGTAATGTTTAGAACTGTAAAAATGAAATATGCTTCAGTAATGAAAAGGAATATACTGTTAAACCTCCCTGGCTCATATAGTAAAGAATCCACCTGCAGTGTGGGAGAACTAGATTCAGTCTTGGTTTGGAACGATCCCCTGGAGAAGGGAATAGCAACCCACTACAGTGTTCTTGCCTGGATAACTATGGACAAAGGAGCTATAGTCCAAGGTGTCACAAAGAGTCAGGCATGACTGAGTGACTAGCATACACATATGCAACAGCATGATTATATCCCCAAAGTTATAATAAGTGTAGTCAAAAATATCAGACAGAAAATAGATGCTGTATGATTCCATTTATCTGAAATTCTGCATAATACAAATTAATACATACTAGCATTAAATAGATTACTGATTACATGAAGAAGGTAAGAGGTTAAGGGATGTGGACAAAGACAGGCAGACAGACAAGCAGGCTTAAAAAGGTATAAGTAAACTTTTTAGGGTGATGAACATGTTTACCATTTTAATGATGAATTTATGATTGTATATAGAAGTCAACATATATTAAAACAAAACTTTGTTCTATTTACTGTGTATTATCATTTAATAGAGTTATAAATATAATATTTTACAGAAAATATATGATTTCAAAATGTGGGCTATTTAGTATTATTCCATTCACTTCTTCATTTAAAACTGAGAATTAAAAATATGTAGATTTATTCTATCTTTGTAAAATGCGAGCACGCTAGTTGATTTCTGCTTAACATAGGTCACAGAGTGTCTGACAAGTAAAATAAATAACAAAAGAGTATTTGTGTCAGATTAGCATTTATGTTATCAGTTATTTGAAAGCTTAGCATGTTTGCTTGGCTTTTAATTCTTGATTCAAGCATATTTGCATAACATTTACTTAAAAACAATCTAAATGCTTGAAAATGCTTACTAATCATTATACATAAGTAGTCTACCTGTATAATTTAGCTTTGTTATTCTGACACTATCACATAAATTTGCATGGTTGCATAAAATGTCAGTATATAGTTTTCATACACAACTGTTAATGAATTCCTATTGTGTGTGTGTCACTAATGCACCTGTGAAGTTTTCTTTATCTTGTCAGAGACATTGCTAAGGTCTAGGGCATTTTGTAGCTCAAAATGAAAAAACTTCTTACAGACTGCTCTACTCAGATTTCTTTTTTTTTTTTCAAAAGAATGTTCTACTTGTAATGAATATTGTGAATCAAAGTAGTTTACATGGTTTACATCTGCATATCTTTTTTGCCAACGTAGAGCAATTTAGTAGTTAAAGCCCCAGTTGTTATGACATAGTGGCACATTGCCCAATAGCAGAAAATATCCAAATGAGTAAAAATAGATATTCAGACGAATAACAATGGAGGGATTGATGTGAAATATATATATATTTTTTATTTTAAAAGGTCACTGAAGCTCAGAGCAATATTATTCAGGCATTGGATTTGCAATTAGAGATGCTATCACTTTAAAATCCATCAGCCATGGGTATGGACAAGCATAATCAATCACACCCTGATTGTCTTGCAAGAAAAAGACATTTCCATTCCCATCCCATTTGATTCTGCCAGAGGAAATGGTAATTTAACTTTTTAAAAGCACAATGCTGAAGTTTTGATACTTAAAATTGTCTGAACTATAGTAGTCTCTGCCTGATGGTTTTTATTAGAAAAAAAAAATCCTTCTTATTATTATAATTATCAACAGATTACAGGTAATTTTCAACTTTTGAGATCAATCTTAATGAAGTGGTGCTTCTCTTTTATTTAAATAGCATGTTCTATTAAAAAAGGAAAATAAAAGATTTATGTTGACCTGTAGCTACTTCCCTAAATATTTGATGAATGTCATCTTTTTAGAAAATAAAAAGACCTATATAAAGATGAAGAAATTTAACTGGAAGATTTTCAAGTATGCTTCTAGTGAAGTCACTCAGACTGCAACATGCCAATATCCTTCATCCATGGGATTTTCCAGGTAAGAGTACTGAAGTGGTTTGCCATTTCCTTCTCCAGGAGATCTTCCGGACCAAGGGACTGAACCTGGGTCTCCCTCATTGTAGGCAGATGCTTTACCATCTGAGCCACCAGGGAATGCTTTTAGGATTCCTTAAATTATTGTGCTCTCAAGTTTGAATAGTGATTCATAAATGGTAATATTCAATATAGTCAATTACTGTTGTCCAGCTCTCTGCTTTTCCTGTTTGAGGGACATTAACATTTATTGTGCTAATATTCTGAGAATATTAACATTTATTTATACTTTAACATGCATGACTGTTTATGTAGTTAGTATTTTAACACATGCTTGTTAGTAAAATGCAAAGAAATGTTTTATAATGTATTGAATAATTTAAATAATCAAAATAATTTAGCATTTTACCTCATCTCTTTAGCTAAACCAATAGATTTAAGTGCTTTCAGAATGTCATCCAAAACACACTTAACTATAATAATTTAATGATTTTAGAACCAGCTATTTAATTAGGCAATCCCAATCTTGAAAAATGACAATTTAATGCTATTAATGTTGGGTTCCGATCCAAGGCGTCTCTGTCTCTTGAACTATACATATATCTGTGTTCATAAGTTTCACTTAGAAACCTGGTCATTTGCATATAGGCACAAGTGAAAACAAGAACTAGGTTCATGCTACTGAAATTATAGAAAACATACTTCAGTGTAAGAAACCATAACTACTAAAAACAAAACAAGGACATCATAGCATTAAATTGTCCACAGGTAGTACAGAAAGAAAAATAGAGATTAAATTTATGAAGAAAATGCTGAAAGTTATAATTCCAAATACATGAATTATAACCCTTCCCTGAAGAAAGTCAGGACATGCTCCTGGCTCGGTCTATAGATATAGAATGGTGAGTGGGGCAAAATTGGGAGAAAAAACAATATTACTACAGTTGGAACTTCTGAGTGAGTCAGCTCACAGCTTATCTTCTCTCACCCTTCCCCATCCCTCCACTTCCTCCACTTTACCAGAAAATTTTTTTTCATTTCTTTTTATATTACATACATTGTGTCACAAAGGCTTTGCTTCATGGAAAAATCCAATAATTCTATATAAATTTACTTGTTGTTTCTTTTTTTTTTTTTTGCATTTTTTTTTATTTTTGTTTAATGCTTATTCCACTTCACAGTACTGTATTGGTTCTGCCATACATCAACATGAATCAGCCACAGGTGCACACGATCTCCCCATGCTAAAGCCCCCTCCCACCTCCCTTCCCTGCCCATCTCCCCGGTTCATCCCATACACCGGCCCCAAGCATCCTGTATCCTGTATTGAACATAGACTGGTGCTTCATCTCCCATATGATTGTATACATGTTTCATTGTCATTTCTGATGTACATGTTTAAGGATCTAAAAAAGGATAGAATCAACTTGCAGAAAACTGTCTACAGTTTCAACATGCACTGAAATGTTAAAAGGAAATGACAAATACAAAAGACAATGCAACTAATTTTTCATGAGTAAGATACATATTATTGCAAAATTCAGACTTGAAGAAAGTAGGGAAAACCACTAGGCCATTCAGGTATGACCTAAATCAAATCCCTTACAATTATACAGTGGAAGTGAGAAATAGATTCAAGGGATTAGATCTGATAGACAGAGTGTCTGGAGAACTATGGGTGCAGGTTCATAACAGTTTATAGGAGGTGGTAATTAAAACCATCCCCAAGAAAAAGAAAGGCAAAATGGTTGTCTGAGGAGGCGTTACAAATAGCTGTGAAGAGAAGGGAAGCTAAAAGCAAAGGAAAAAGGAAAGATATATCCATTTGAATGCAGTATACCAAAGAATCACAAACAGAAATAAGAAAGCCCTCCTAAATGATCAATAGGAAGAAATAGAAGAAAACAATGAAATGGAAAAGACTGGAGATCTCTTCTTAAAAATAATACATGCTTATGATCGGTTCCTTCATAATTCGCTTCCATTTTCATCTTAGTATTGAAGATGTCTCACAAACTTATTCAATCATGATCCCTCTGTTTAACTTACAATACTCTATTTTTTATCCTTTTATTTCTAAATTCACAAATAAAGGAGAAATATCTTATTTGTCATTATATACTTAATGTGTGTGTATGTGTGTGTGTGTGTGTGTGTGTGTGTGTGTGTGTTAGTCACTCAGTCATGTTCTACTCTGCAACCCCATGGATTGTAGCCTGCCAGGCTCCTCTGCCCATGGAATTCTCCAGGCAAGAAAACTGGAGTGGGTTGCCATTTCCTTCTTCAAGGGATCTTTTCAACCCAGAGAGCAAACCTGGATTTCCTTCATTGCAGGCAGATTCTTTACTGTCTGAGCTACAAGGAAAGCCTATATACTTAGTACTAAAGTTAGATACCCAGTAAATATTATTTTTAGTGAACCAAAAGTTGTAGATACTACATAATATGTGCATGATTTTCATACAAATATCCTTGAAGATATATTTTAGTTCCAATTCTGCAATTTCATAAGATTTATTTCCTGACCTATTTGGCATTTTTAATATACTAACAAAGATGTGTGCATAAATTTAGAGAATTTGGGTGGAGAAATATTTGATTGACTTCTTTCTATAATTATATATTTGACTAATTAAATATTTTAAACGTTTTAAAGCATAGCCACAAATACAGTTTTTTAAGTGCAATACCAAAGGCACCATTAACGAAAGAAAAATAATTGATAAACTGGAATTTGCTGTTTAAAAATTCTGCTTTGTAACCATCAAGACAATAAGAAGATGTAACAGGAAAGGGTTAATTTGACTATATCTTGGAACTGTATTTTTTTAAATTACAGTTGCTTTTGTTATTATAATCATTCATGATGACCTGCCTCAGAGAATCCTGTCTCTGCCTGACCCCTAAACTAAAGTGCCTTTGTTTAGCCCACAAGGATATAATCTGACCTATCCATTTGTGAATGACTGTAAGAAAGAAGAGACTAACACACAGCCCCCTGCCTGAGGCTTGCAATTCTAGGAGATATTTGCATGATTAATGGTTTTTTACTTGTTTCCTCATCTCCACCATCTCTGATCAATAAAAGATTCTGGCATCCAGACCAAGATGAGATGGTTGTTTTGAGATATTAATCTGCCATCTTCTCTGTCAGCTGGCTTTCCAAAAAAGCTGTATTCCTTGCTTTAACATCTTGTCTAAGATTCATTGGCCTTTTGTATGATAAACAGAGTGAACTTGAACTTGAACTTGGTAACAAGGATAAGCCAAGTTGGGAGAAAATGTTTGCAAAAGACACATCTAATAAAGGACTTTTTAATTCAAATTGTTGGGTCAGTTCTTTTTTCCCTCAGTTCTTGTCTCACTGTATCAAAGAATTGAAATGACAGACAAGGATATCTCAGGCAGGCAAGATTTATTAAGCAGTAAGCAGTACACTCTTGAGATGTGAGGGGACCAACCCCCCAGAAGTGGTCTGGTCTTGTTTTGGCTTCCCTTTTTTAATCTTTTGTTTCCTCCCCTGGGCCATCCTTAACATCTGCCTGGTCGTACCCTATGAAGTGAAGCATGAGCCTGTGATCAGTAGGCGAAGGGAATGTAAATAGGGCATAGTGAAGTGAAAGTTGTTCAGTCGTGTCCAGCTCTTTGTGACCCCATGGACTATACAGTCCATGGAATTTTCCAGGCCAGCATACTGGAGTGGGGAGCCTTTACCTTTTTCAGGGAATCTTCCAAACCCAGGGACAGAACCCAGGTCTCCCATATTGCAGGCACAGATTCTTTAGCAGCTGAGCCACAAGTCTGAGACTAATCAGGGAAGGGAATGTGTTAGGCACGTTTTCCCACCAGAAGTCTTCATTCTGGTCTATGGCTTTCCTATTTGGCAGGCTTTTTCATGTCTTTGTTCACCTTCCACATGAATTTTCTGGTCATCATTTCCTCTGACTTCCATTTTGGGGCTCCTTTTGCCCTGTCTGACTAACAAAAATATATAAAGAACTCAAAATTCAGCAATAAAAAATAATAGCTCAATTTAAAATGTGCAAAAAACTGGACATCTTTCAAAGAAGATACATACAAATGTCAAATAAATACACAAAGCTCCACAACTTCATAGGTCATTAGGGAATTGAAAATTAAAATAACAATATGGTGCCATTATATCCGTACTGCTGCCTAATCACTCAGTGTGTCCAACTCTTTGCAACCCCATGAACAGTAGCCTGCCAGGCTCCTCTGTCCATGGGATTCTCCAGGTAAGAATACTGAGGTGGGTTGCCATGCCCTTCTCTAGGGGATCTTCCCAACCCTGGGATCAAACCCAGGGCTTGAACATTGCAGACAGATTCTTTACCATCTAAGCCATCAGGGCCTATAAAAACAGTGAAAAGCAAAAACATTGACAACATAAAATTCTGGTGATGATGTAAAGCAGCAAGAATTCTCATTCATTTCTTCTGGGGATGCAAAATGATACAGACATTTAGGTAAACAGTTAAGAATATTCATGCAAAATTAGAATTTTGTCAGATGATCCAGCAATCATGCTTTGTGGTATTTATGTGTGTGGGGTGCTCCACAGAAAGACTAGAGGCAGTGGAACTTTCCTCAGCAAAGCCGAGGGGTCCCAAGGAGAGGTGAGCCTGCTGTCCGCCAACCCAGCCCCTCGGGGAACTAGAGACAATCAGACGTGACTGAGGTTCAGTCAAACCAGTTCCGGTTTATTGTTGCAAACTCCCAGCTTATATAGACAAACAGGAGGATTTTAGGAGGGACTTTCCATAGTTGCACCAATCACGTTAAAGGTCAAATTGTCATGTCCCTTCATTATAACAGGAGTCTATGGAGATCACACACTGTCTACCTGCACAGAAATCAAGAGAGCCAATCAAAAACTTTGACAGACAGCATAACCCTGCCCCCATCTCTTTAGCCAGGTGCCATCTTAGGTTTTCGACCGCAAAGCTAGCCCCTTTGTTTTTAAGGTTTCCCATTTAGGGCCCCACATTTATGCAAAGGAGTTAAAAACATGTCCACACAAAAGCTTGCACATGAATGTTTAGAGCAGCTTTATTCGTGATTGCCAGAATTTGAAAGCAAACAAAATGTCCTTCTATAGCTTAATGGACTAAAAAAAAAAAAAACCCTCTGGGACATATCTGAAAAATGGAGTATTATTTAATATTAAAAATACGTGAGCTATGATATCATGAAGACATGTTAGGACCCTCAGATGCATATTACTAAATGAAAGAAGTTGATTTGGAAAGAGTACATATTGTATGATTTCCGCAACTTCAGATTGCTCAACTGTCACACTGTAAAAAGCAAATACATGGAGACTGTAAAAGGATCAGTGGTTTCCAGAGGTTAGGATGAAGGAGGGATGAATAGGTGGAGCACAGATTTTTATGGCACTTATGTCAAAGCTTTGTGTGGCTTTGTGATACTACAGTGGTGGATCCATGTGATTACATTTTTTCAAGTCCTTAGCATGTGCAGCCCCAAGAGGAATCTTAATGTAAACCCTGAACTTTGAGTGATAATGATGCATCAATATAGATTATGTGACTGTAAGAAATGTACTGGTCTGTTGTGGGGATTTGATAGTGGGGATTAAGAGAAAGAGACAGTCAAATGCAATCTTGGAGTCAGAGTATGCAAATTAGAACTGCACTTTGGAGGACATTCTGAAAATGTGTGTCAAAATTTATATGAGCCATTCACTCCACTTGCTAAATTTTTCCCAAGGAGATATGAGCACAGTATGCTATGTTATTTTTAAAAAAATGTTTAAAATAGGGTTTCTCAAATTAGAAATATCTGGAACCAACAAATTTGTACTGATAAAATAAATAAGAAAAGATCAGGAAAGTAGAGTTTTATTTATTATTCAAGATTTTATTTATGAATTAAGGCTCAGTTATATTTATTTGAAAAGTTGATATTGGAAGTATTAATAGCTGGTTGGCAGTGAGACAATAATAAAAATGTTATAAATAAATGTTCAGCTGTCTGATGCACTCTGCGTGACCTTTTTCTAGCACTGTCTTTAATTTAGAACATAAAAGTGTATCTGAGATGGATACATTGCTAAATGAAAAGAGAACCTGCCATAGAAAGTCCCTTTGTGTACATAACGATGTCTATATATGTAAACACAGATGCCAGTTTGTGATGCACGTTATCATTATTTAGACAGTCAGGGAGAGAAATAGATGAGACAGAGAGAAGGAAAACAGAGAGAAAAAGAGAGAAGGGATATATTTAGTAAAAGAAAACAATAAAATTTAACTGTGGGATATTGCTAGAACTATTAAATAATATTATATTATCTTTGTGAAAAAGGACATGAATATTTTTACTTTGATAATATATTTTAATAAATTGATTTGAGAAAAAAATTAAGCAATACTGTCCCTTTGTTTTATGGAGATTTTATTAAGTTATTGTATGCTTCATAGAAAGTGAAATATTCCCTCATAGCTTCCCTGATAGCTCAGTTGGTAAAGAATCCACCTGCAATGCCGGAGACCTGGGTTTGATCTCTGGGTTGGGAAGATCACCTGGGGAAGGGAAAGGCTACCCTCTCCAGTATTCTGACCTGGAGAATTTCAAAGACTGTATAGTCCATCGGTTGCAGTCAAAATCAACTGAGGAACTTTCACTTAATAGAAAGTGAGTATCCTATGTTCTATTTTTCTCTTCCCCACACAAAGACACATACACAAAAGCTGTTTAATAATTCCATAATGAGCATACTTTACAAAAATATAAGCATTTATTATTGTAGATTTAAGTGACTTCCCTGGTGGCTCAGATGGTAAAGTGTCTGTCTACAATGTGGGAAAACCGGGTTCGATCCTTGGGTTGGGAAGATCCTCTGGAGAAAGAAACAGCAATCCACTCTATTACCTGGAAAATCCCATGGACAGAGGATTTTAATCAAAATTTCTTCCTAATTTAATATTATCTAGAACAAACATCAATACATGTCAATTGATTATTTATTTTAGATCTTAGATAAATAAGAAGTACAACAATAGCCATCTATCTTCTGTAGTGTTACAATCTAATGTGAAACTAGGTCCTATGAGAAAAAAAAAAAAATGTATCTAGCAGGGCAGCATTTTGAAGAGTAAAACCTAATATAGGTTGTTCTGCTCAGCCATGTCTGACTCTGTGTCCCCATGGACCACTCTGCCAGGCTCCTCTGCCCGTAGATTTTCCAGGCAAGAATACAGGAGCGGGGTGCCATTTCCAACTCCAGGGTATTTTCCCAGCCCAGGGAGTGAACTCCCACCTCTTCTGTCTGCTACATTGGCAGGTAGATTCTTTACCATTAGTACCACCTGGGAAGCCAATGTTGGTTGCATGAACTATTAATGAGAAATGTTAGGAACTGATTTGAACTGTGAAGGAAATATGTTTTTTACATAAAAGCAAACAAGGAGTCATGCAAACCAAGGGGCCAGTGTAAGCAAGAAAATTAAAATGTAAGAGTCATGAGATTTTTAGCATATGTTGCACTTATTTGAATAAATTAATGATTTTATCACAGCTGGAATTTTCTAGAGAATAAATATTAAATAAAATTTGGTTAAAAACTTAGTGGTCAACATGAAAGTCAAGTTGCTCAGCTGTGTTCAATCTTTGGGACCCCATGGACTGTAGCCTGCTTAGCTCCTCTGTCCATGGAATTCTCCAGGCAAGAATACTGAAATCTGTTGCTGTTCCCCTCTCCAGTTTATCTTCTCAACCCAGGGACTGAACCTAGGTCTCCTTCATCATAGGCAGATTCTTTAACATATGAGCCACCAGGGGATATATAAAGCTCTACTTATTTCAAGATCATTTCTGTGTCATTTATTTAAAATCTAAAGTCTAAAGTTTTATTATCTGATATTTAGCAATTAAAATTATTTTGGGTTTGTGAGGTATATTCAAGTAACCTGCTGCTTATTGTTGTCCAAAAAGTGAACTGTTAATAAATCCAACTGGAGAAGGGAATGGCAAACACTTCAATATCCTTGTCTTGAGAACCCCATGAACACTGCTAAAAAAACAGATTTTACATTACTTTGCCTACAAAGTAATAGTATAGTCCAAACTATAGTTTTCCAGTAGTTATGTACTGATGTGAGAGCTGAACAATAAAAATAAAAAAGGTTGAGCATCAAAGAATTGAAGCTTTCAAACTGTGGTGCTGGGGAAGACTCCTCAGAGTCACTTGGACAGCAAGGAGATCCAACCAGTACATCCTAAAGAAAATCAACCCTGAATACTCATTGGAAGGACTGATGCTGAAGATGAAGTTCCAATACTTTGGCCACATGATGCCAAGAGCTGACTCAGTGGAAAAGAAAGAGTGAAGGCAGGAGGACGAGGGGATGACAGAGGATGAGATGGTTGGATGGTATCACCAATTCAATGGACATGGATTTGAGCAAACTCTGAAAGAAGGTGGGCACAGGGAACCTGGTGTGCTGCAGTCCATGGGGTATCAAAGAGTCAGACATTACTGAGTGACTGAACAACAATATATCCAATCAGAATTGTAATTCTAAAGAAATTTTACTGCTCCAAAAATATGTAACAAGAAAAATGTCAAAATAGTCATCACGATTTTTATTACTTCTGGTTTGGTTATCAAATCAATCTGATTATTTTGTCTCTTTAGAGATTTAACATCCGGTTTGTAGGACGTGATTCTAGTACTTAAAATTCTACTTAGTACTAGTCAATGCTGTAATTAGATAACAATTATCTTTATGTTTCCCCACACCCATCACCAATCTCAGCCACTCTATTCTACATTCATTCTCCCTATTCATATAGCAGAATATGTATCTCCTGTTCCCCTCCAGTTGAGCAAACATGTTTATTGGCTTCTGCAGTGGCTCAGATGGTTAAGAATCTGCCTGCAATGCAGGATATTCAATCCCTGGATCAGGAAATTCCCCTGGCGAAGGACATGGTAACCCACTCCAGTATTTTTACCCAGAGAATTCTATGGCCACAGGAGCTTGGCAGGCTACATCCATGGGGTCCCAAAGAGTCGTAGACAGCTGAGAAAACTAGTAATTTTAGAGTTTTTCAAAAGCTTTGCTTTCTGAGAGAAGTTAAAACTTGAAAGCTGAAAAGAAATCAAGGCTTGGCTTTGACAGCCAGCCTCCATTTCAGGTTTAGAGAAGCCTTTTCAAAGAGTCACCAGGGTTTTGTTGCTCTTAAACATTGATTGAGAAATCCATCCAAAATTTATGGGACAGAAGGTCAGACAGAATAAATGAGTGGGAGCACTTGTATAGATATTTTTAATACTAACACTCTATTAATTTTATTAGTTTATTAAGAGGATAAATTATATGTAATGTATAATAATGTGCATTTTTACCTAAGTCAAATATACCAATGTATAATACAACATTTATTTATTTATGGAATTTAAACAAAGAATGTATATATGGATATGTATAACTGATTCACTTTACTGTACCCCTGAAACTAATACAACCATTGTAAATCAACTATATCTCAATAATAGTTTAAAAAAATTTTTTTAAGTACGGAAATT
>SJYC01066622.1:0-29366 GCA_006408675.1 Madoqua kirkii | reverse complement strand
AAAAAAAAAAAGTTATCCTGCTTCTTCTGTATTAATGTTTTAAAACAAAAGTTGTGGATTTTCCAGGAGAATAGATAAGAAGGCAGACAAGAAAGGGAGATTACAATGAATGAAATAGGGTAATTCTGTTGATTATTATAAGCACTGAGGCAAGTGCATCTGGCCTTGTTCTGAAGAACAGTTATCCATCATCAAGTCAATAATCTTTCTCCTTCTCCATCTTTAGTGCCTTACATAGGATTTCTTAATGGAGATAAGTACAGTCACACATGAATACTCAGGCTTCACAATTTCTACCATTATGACTATCATTTGTTGTTTATATTGAAAATCAATTTGCCTCTTAATACAGATATATGTGACACATATTTCCACATTTCCTAAACTACAGTTGGCATCTTTAGAGCTAACATAGTTTTAATAGCTTTGGATAAGCTGCCTATTACTTAAAGCTCCTTCCCCAAGCAGATTTTATTTATGCCTTTGGACCTAATTTAAGTCAACCTTGCTAAATCATAGTCCAAATATGATGAACATATTCTCCGGCATTTTTGTATGATTTGGGAAGAGAGGTAAAAAGTAATTCGATATTCATGTAGAAAAAGGGAAAAGTAGAGATGATGTAATATTGTTCAATATCAGTAAAAGAAACTTTTTATATAGCTCCTACATGACTCATAAACAGGTTATTGATCATGAACTCTGTATATAATAACTTGCATCCCTTCTATCTCTCTACTCCTGGTAGCAAGTGGTGACTCACTTATTGGGAAACATTGCTATGGCCACTGTATTTCTTTTTTTTTTAATTTATTTTTTATTTAATTAATTTATTTTAATTGAGGCTGTTTACTTTAATATATTGTAGTGGCTTTTGCCATACATTGACCAGCCCATTCTGAAGATCAGCCCTGGGATTTTTTTGGAAGGGATGATGCTGAAGCTGAAGTACTTTTGCCACCTCATATGAAGAGTTAACTCATTGGAAAAGACTGATGCTGAGAGGGATTGAGGGCAGGAGGAGAAGGGGACCACAGAGGATAAGATGGCTGGATGGCATCACTGACTTGATGAATGTGAGTCTGAGTGAACTCCTGGAGTTGGTGATGGACAGGGAGGTCTAGCGTGCTGCTATTCATGGTATCGCAAAGAGTAGGACATGACTGAGCGACTGAACAGAACTGAACTGACATGAATCAGCCATGGGTGTACATGGTTCTCCATCCTGAACCCCCCTCCCACCTTCCTCTCTATCCCATCTCTCATCCCAACACACCAGCCCTGATCACCCTGTCTCTTGCATGGAACCTAGACTGGAGATCTATTTCACATATGTTCATTGTATTTCTACAAGTATTTCCTCTTTAATGATTTATACTTGATTGATTTTTTAAAAGGATAAAATAAAGTAAAAAATACAAAAAAATGAATGGTATAAATTTAAATTAACTTTCTTTTTAATGACATTCCCTTTGAGAAGAACGGACACAAGGCAAATTTTCATAAATACACACTTCGAGTAAAATAATATATCGTATATATTTTGCCTGAGAGGGTGAATACTTATGTATTTTTTCAAGGAAATTATACTTCAGATATTCTTTGAAGTCCTTCCAAAATTTCTTTTTTGCATTGCTAAATCTATATTAAATCTATTAGTGACATTTTTTCAATTTAATATCTATGTAGAATTATAACACAGTGAATAATCCAATTCTCTTTTCCTCCCCACCATACAGCTAAATATGGTTAAAGGGACAAGGAGATAAACTTGGTATTTGAAAATGGGGCAAGAAACACAGTAGGGAATACTTGAACTTATGAGTCATGTCTGTTGTGATATAAATCATTTACTATATTTTATAAGATCTAACTAAGTCCTGAGAGACACTTCCACAGCTGTTACCCTCACAAATAACATTTTTGAAGGAAAAGAAAGTCACACTTATAAACACATTTATGCTAGACACGCTTAGAATAACATGGGTAATAAACTGAACCACATATTTTAAAGTATTGATTCATAATGCATGTTCTGTGCTGTATCAGCTACTACCTTTATTTTCATATTATGTTTATAATTTCATTAGAAAATTAAATTGGTATTGGTATGATTTACTGTGTTCTGGAAAGAAGTTTTACTGTTATTTTCCAAATGATTTTCTAATATTCTCCCTTAGAGCATAGCTGTAATAGAATAACACTTATTATAATGGTTAGTTTTACATGTCAACTTGACTGTACCATGAGATGCCTAGATATCTGGTCAGACATTATTCTGAGTGTTTCTGTGAGGCTCTTGTGGTTCTCAGGAGAACTGCACCATTTGCAGTCTTGGATCTAAAGAGACAGCAGAGCTTGGGACGTATCGGCTTCAATAGACATATGAGCCAATTCTTTAACATCCAGATAGAGATAGATGAAGCTTCCCAGGTGATGCGATGGTAAAGAATCTGTCTGCCAATGTGGAGATGCAAGAGACATGGGTTCAATCCCTGAGGCAAGAAGGTTCCCTGAAGTAGGAAATGGTAACCAGCTCCAGTATTCTTGCCTGGAAAATTCTTGACAGGACAGCATGGCAAACCATAGTCCATGGGGTGGCAAAGACTCACACACAAACAACTCAACAGCAAAAGATAGACACATAGACAGATATAGATAGATCCTACTGTTCATGTTTCTCTGGAGAGCACTGGATAATATAATACACTCATAAAGTAGAGTGCCTAAATAATTCAATTTTATAAGACAATTTTGATAAAGGAAGATGAACCTTAAAATTAATGTTACAAGAGCGCAAATGATGAACAAATCAAACTGGCCCTTTAGATCAGAAAGGAAATTTATTAAAAAATAAATAAAATAATTTTTAAATAATTGAAATTTAGTTTTTATGTCTCTGTGAAAAATCTATTTACTAATGTAAGGAAAATGTCTTAATGTTTTGTTGTTGTTTGTTGTTGTTGCTGTTTTTTGTTACAAACTTAGCACAGAGTCCTTTGTTCTGGGACAGTTTGGCTCTGAGAAATTAGCTTTATATTTTATTTTGTTTTTATCAACTAGTTGTGTATTTCATTTAATATAAAATCTCAAACTTTAGTAGCTTCATTTGAAAATACACACACACACACACACACACACACACACACACACACACACACACATTCACTCAATCACATACAGACTTCAATAAATCAGGTATGACCTAAATAAAATCCTTTATGATTATAAAGTGGAAGTAAGAAATAGATTTAAGGGAGTAGATCTGATAGATAGTGTACCTGATGAACTATGGATGGAAGTTCATGACATTATACAGGAGACAGGGATCAAAACCATCTCCATGGAAAAGAAATACCAAAAAAAACAAAAAAAAAAACAAAAAAACAAAATGGCTATCTGGGGAGTCCTTAAAAATAGCTCTGAAAAAGAAGAGAAAAGCAAAGGAAAAAAGGAAAGATATAAGCATCTGAATGCACAGTTCCAAACAAGAACAAGAAGAGATAAATCCTTCCTCAGCGATCAATGCAAAGAAATAGAGGAAAAGAACAGAATGAGAAAGACTAGAGATCTCTCCAAGAAAATTAGAGATACCAAGGGAACATTTCATGCAAAGATGGGCTTGATAAAGAACAGAAATGGAATGGACCTAACAGAAGCAAAATATATTAAGAGGTGGCAGGAATACACAGAACCACTGTACAAAAAAGGATCTTCATGGCCAGTAATCACAATGGTATGATCATTCACCTAGAGCCAGACATCCTAGAGTGTGAAGTCAAGTGGGACTTAGAAAGCATCACTACAAATAAAGCTAGTGGAGGTGATGGAATTCCACCTGGGTTATTTCAAATCCTGAAAGATGATGCTGTGAAAGTGCTGACTAAATTAGCCAGCAAACTTGGAAAACTCAGCAGTGGCCTCAGGACTGCAAAAGGTCAGTTTTCATTACAATCTCAAAGAAAGGCAATACCAAAAAATGCTCAAAATACTGCACAATTGCACTCATCTCATATGCTAGTAAAGTAATGTTCAAAATTCTCCAAGCCAGGCTTCAGCAATATGTGAATGGTGAACTTGCAGAAGTTCAAGCTGGTTTGAGAAAAGGCAGAGGAACCAGAGATCAAATTGCCAACATCCCCTAGATTATGGAAAAAGCAAAAGAGTTCCAGAAAATCATCTATTTCTGCTTTATTGACTATGCCAAAGCCTTTGAGAGTGTGCATCACAAGAAACTGTGGAAAGTTCTGAAAGAGATGGGAATACCAGACCACCTGACCTGCCTCTTGAGAAATCTGAATGCAGGTCAGGAAGCAACAGTTAGAACTGGACATGGAACAACAGACTGGTTCCAAACAGGAAAAGGAGTACATGAAGGCTTTTTATTGTCACCCTGCTTGTTTAAATTATATGCAGAGTACATCGTGAGAAACGCTGGGCTGGAAGAAGCACAAGCTGGAATCAAGATTGCAGGGAAAATATCCATAACCTCAGATATGCAGATGACATCACCCTTATGGCAGAAAGTAAAGAGGAACTAAAAAGCCTCTTGATGAAAGTGAAAATGTAGAGTGCAAAAGTTGGCTTATAGCTCAACATTCAGAAAACAAAGATCATGGCATCTGGTCCCATCATTTCATGGGAAATAGATGGGGAAACAGTGGAAACAGTGTCAGACTTTATTTTGGGGGGGCTTCAAAATCACTGCAGATGGTGATTGCAGCCATGAAATTAAAAGACACTTCTTGGAAGGAAAGTTATGACCAACCTAGATAGGATGTTGAAAAGCAGAGACATTACTTTGCCAACAAAGGTCCATCTAGTCAAGGCTATGGTTTTTCCAGTGGCCATGTATGGATGTCAGAGTTGGACTGTGAAGACAGCTGGGTGCCAAATAATTGATGCTTTTGAACTGTGGTGTTGGATAAGACTCTTGAGAGTCCCTTAGACTTCAAGGACATCCAACCAGTCCATTTTGAAGGAAATCAACCCTGGGATTGCTTTGAAAGGAGTGATGCTAAAGCTGAAACTACAGTACTTTGGCCAACTCTTGCAAAGTGCTGACTCATTGGAAAAGACTCTGATGCTGGGAAGGATTGAGCCAGAAGGAGAAGGGGACAACAGAGGATGAGATGGCTGGATGGCATCACTGACTCGATGGACGTGAGTCTGAGTGAACTCTGGGAGTTGGTGATGAACAGGGAGGCCTAGTGTGCTGATATTCATGGGATCACAAATAGTCAGACACGACTGAGTGATTGAACTGAACTGAAGTGAACTGAAATAAAAATAAGACCATCATCACCAACAATAAAATCCTTGTCTAATATTTTGAAAGTCAAAATTGTCCAACTGTCCACTGAAATCTGTTTCTCTATTTTTTTCTAGGAATGCATCTATACTGTTTTCAACCTCTTTTCTTTGTAGATTTGTTTTGAGTTTAAGAAGTCAAATATGTGCAATAATAATATTTTAATTTTGAGGGATAGATAATTGCAAAACTGTCATGTATGCCCTTTGATATTATTTTATTTTTTTAACCACATGGAGGATACACAAGAAAAATAATGTGCTGATCATTGAAGAGCCAGGTGACTGGTGGAGCCTGAATTTATAAATCACTTCATAAGTGACAACCACATGCTGAACTGGGAAGTCCACCTTTTATTGATACATGAGTCACATAGGTGCTGTCAATATTAGGTAAAGTTTCAAGAGTTAAGAGTATATTATGCTTCTGGTAAAAATGGGATAATAAAGAATGGATTTAAAGAATCTGCCTACAGTGCGAGGGACCCTGGTTCATTCCCTGGGTTGGAAAGATCACCTGGAGAAGGAAATGGCAACCCACTCCAGTATCCTTGCCTGGAAAAATCTCATGGACAGAGGAACGTGGTGGATTGAAGTCCATGGGGTTGCAAAGAGTCGGGCATGACTGAGCAACTAACACACACACTGGAGCAGCTGAATAAAATGAACAAAGTATGTAAAACCATGGTTTTCAAAACTTAGAATCAGGTACCACAGTAGAGTGATTTCTTGAAAGAGGAAACAGATGAGGTAAATTAATATTTCAGCTCTCTCTCTAGAGATGCATTGTAAGCTTCAGTGCTGAGAGATGGAATTCAGTACTGAAGAGACAGAGCTGGAAGAATGCAGAGATCAGCAAATATGGAGTTCACAGAGCAGTTTACTGGAGAGACAAGCACAGATGTGAAGGGTTGGTCAGGAAGAGGGAGACAGAAAGAGAAAGACTAAAGATATTTAAAATGACCCACATGAGTCTTCAGCTGAGTCCTTATCATTTCATGAAAGTAAACTATGGAAAGAGACATCTTAAAAATGTAATAAAAGTAGTAATTGGAACTAGCAGAATTCTAGAGATAATTATTTTTTCCTTCAATCAGAATGAAAGATATTCAAATTTACAGATTTCAGGTAGAATACTTAGGCATTCAGGGCTCAAGTCGGATTTTAGTAGTAATGGGACAAATCTTGGCTTAATGTGATATTTTCTCTCTCCATAACTAAAAATAAACAAACAAATAAAACTTAGAAGTCTTACACTATGAAACAATTTCCATGTGAATAGTGTGCCCCAAACAAAAGTAATTAGAAAAATTCAAACATTTTCAAGAACCAACAATGTGAAAGTATGATAATTTCCACCATATAGTTAAGCATTAGAAAACATTCAAACAAACAAGAAAAAAGTGGCTGTAAATGTGGAGAAAAGTCAATCAATCGAAAGTAATCCTGCAATGACACACATGATAGAATTGATAGAAAAGATCTTTAAGACATTTATCATAATTATTTACATGATAAAAATTTAACTTCCAGGGAAAGAGACATAAAGGAGTTTTTGTTCTCTTAGGCAAAATAATGTATTCTTAGATAACCACATCAAAAAAGCATGCTAAATTAAGGAAGAAATAGCAAATGTTAAAAATAAACATTTTAGTTCTTTAAAGGATAGTATTATAAAAAATATGTTAGAAAATGAAAAAAAAAATGGAAGAAAATAACTGAAATTCAAATATTCTATAGAGAACATATATTCTGATTTTATAAAAAAATCTCAAAATTCAATAATAAACATGGGCAAATATGTGACTGACCCATCAAAAAGAAGAAAAGAAATAAGAACAATCACATAGAAAATAGCTTCTCTTGTGGCTCAGCTGGTAAAGAATCCACCTGCAATGTGGGATACCTGGATTCTGTCTCTAGGTTGGGAAGATCTGGCTTGGGGAATTCCATGGACTGTATAGTTCCAAGAGGTCTCAAAGAGTCAGACACGACTGAGGATAGAAATATATTATATAACATAGCACATTCTATGAAATAACATTGAATTGTTAAGGCTTCCCAGGTAAAGAATCTGCCCACCAATGCAGGAGATGCAAAAGATGAACAGGATTCTTAATTTTGGAAGATCTCCTGGAAGAGAAAATGTCAACTCACTCCAGTATTCTTGCCTGGAGAATCCCATGGACAGAGAAGCCTGGCTGGCTATATAGTCCATGGGGTCATGAAAGAGTTGGACATGACTGAGCGACTGAGTACACACACACAGAAAAAGTTAAACATCACTACTCATTAGAGAAATGCAAATTTAAACCACAATGATGTATCACAATGCAATTTTTAGAATAAGAAACATTTAATAAAAAGACCTATTACTTGTTGCCAAGAATATGGTGAAGATACTGATACTTTCATTCATTTCTTAAAGGAAAGCAAAATGATGTAAATACTTTGTATAATGACTGTAATTTAAGAAATTAAGTATGTACATACCATATAGCCATTACTTTCTTAATATTTATATAAGAGAAATAAGCACTTAGGTCGACAATGTGCAAATATATATAGCAATTTCATTTCCATAAGACATGAAATATTTGTAAAAGTAATAAAAAGTAATTGAAAAGGAAATTTAAAATCTAGGCAGAAAAGTGAACTTGTTGTGACTATCTCTGGTGGCTCACAAAGTAAAGAATCTACCTCCAGTGTAGGAGACCAGGGTTTGATCTCTGGGTTGGGAAGATCCCCTGGAGAAGGGAACACTTACCCCCTCCAGTAGAATTGCCTGGAGAATTCCAGGACAGAGGAGCCTGGAAGGCCCCAGTTCATGAGGTCACAAAGAGTTGGACACAACTGAATGACTTTCACAAAGAATAAAAATCAATATACACGGCCAAGTAAGTAAATAAATGACTTATTGCTAATGTAGTTGGAATGAAGATGGGAAGGAGAGAGTCTAAAGGAGTTTGAAGGAAGTTTTGCTCATATCTTGCTTTAATTGTGGTAAAATTTTCACAAATGTACATATATGTCAAAATTTATTTAAATTCACACTTCGTGTATGGTTTATATCACCAAAATGATGCAAAAATAAAGGAATTTGGAAAGTTTATTAAAGTACTTTTCTTACCAGGACATGGTTAAAATGAAAGTGGTTAGTCGTTTAATCATGTACAACTCTTGCAACCCCATGGACTGTGGCCTGACAGGCTACTCTGTCCATAGAATTCTCCAGGCAAGAATATTGGAGTGAGTAACCATTCCCTTTTCCAGGGCATATTTCTGACCCAGGGATCAAACTCAGATCTCCTGCATTGCAAGTAGATTCTTAAGTGTCTGAGTCACCAAGGAAGCCCAAGGATACGGTACTGATGATAAAAAATAAATAAATAAAAAGCAGAACAGATAAGAAATCTATTTTTCAGTTATTGCATTAATAAAGAGACATAAAAACAGTCACAGTGGCACTAAATGTATCCAGTTGCAAAATGATTATAGATATGATTCACTTCTCACAGAGGGAAGACTCCCCAGTGTCCCCTTCAGATAAAATTATGAGTAATTACGAAGAAGAAAGTATGCCCAAAAGAGCAGATACAAGGGTCACAGAGCACATGGATGTATTCCTAGCAAAGATCCTCCAGTGGCAAATTAACTGTCTTTAAAATGTCAAAATAATTTTGCAACTGATAGATCTATGTCATTACTTTGGATTTTCCTTTTTTTTTTTTCTTATGAGTGATGGCTTTCAGTGTTTTCTTGTCTATTCCCCATTTTTGAATATTGACTAGGATGATGTGGGAATAGAAGGTAAAGTTTTCTGAAAGCCACTGGGTCAAATAGCTTTGACCAGATTGATGAAGAAGTTATCACAATGAGAGATTTTGACTTTTAGTTAGATTTAATAACTGGAAGACAGATGTGTTTCCCCACTTCTGGATGAACAAGAAAATGAAATATGGAAAATAAGAGGGGTAAGTTGTTACTGAGTGACTGGGTAGGTGACATCATGCAAACTTCTATGTATTCACCAAAACACCATTTATCCATATTCATGATTAAAAACTTTGGAAGGAAAGTTATGACCAACCTAGACAGTATATTAAAAAACAGAGGCATTACTTTCTCAACAAAGATCTGTCAAGGCTATGGTTTTTCCAGTGGTCATGTATGGATATGAGAGTTGGACTATAAAGAAAGCTGAGCCCAGAAGAATTGATGCTTTTGAACTGTAGCGTTGAAGAAGACTCTTGAGAGTACCTTGGACTGTAAGGAGATCCAACCAGTTCATTCTAAAGGGGATCAGTCCTGGATGTTCGTTGGAAAGACTGATGTCGAAGCTGAAACTCCAATACTTTGGCCACGCCATGTGAAGAGTTGAGTCTATTGAAAAGACCATGATACTTTGAAAGACTGAGGGCAGGAGGAGAAGGGGATGACCAAGGATGAGATGGTTGGAAGGCATCACTGACTCAATGGACATGAGTTTGGGTAAATTCCGGGAGTTGGTGATGAGAAGAGAGGCCTGGGATCACAAGGAGTCACACATGACTGAACGACTTAACTGAACTGATGATTAAAAACTAAGACTACATTTCCACCACCTTTTATATTAAATGTGGCCAAGTGCTTAGCTTCTAGCTAATAAAAAATAACAGAAGTGACATATGCCTTTTACATCCTTTTTTCATAGAAATTGACATTTGCATTCCTCTTTGCTATTTTCTTGGTTCAGGTAAGAATAACCTTAGCAAGCACATGTTGTAGTTGGAGGAGATAGAAATTCTCTGAATCATCACATGGAAGATGGCCCCCTACTGTGCATAATCATATTCTTCTTACTTTTTAAAAATATATATATTTATTTATTTTCATTGGAAGGTAATTACAGTATTGTAGTGGTTTTTGCCATACATTGACATGAATCAGCCTTGAGTGTATATGTGTTCCTCATCCTGAAACCCCACCCACTTCCCTCTCAACCCCATCCCTCAGAGTCATCCCAGTTTGGTCTTAAATGAGGAAGATATAAATAAATGTCTGCTGTGTTTGAACCATTATACATGCTAGGATATATTTGTTATGGCAATTAATGTTCTGGGATTTCTTTAGAAGGAATGATGATAAAGCTGAAATTGCAATACTTTGGACACCTCATGTGAAGAGTTGACTCACTGGAAAAGACCCTGATGCTGGGAGGGATTAGGGGCAGGAGGAAAAGGGGATGACAGAGGATGAGATGACTGGATGGCATCATTCACTCGATGGATGTGAGTCTGAGTGAACTCCTGCAGGTGGTGATGGACAGGGAGGCCTGACATGCTGTGATTCATGGGGTCGCAGAGTCAGACATGACTGAGCAACTGAATTGAACCAACACAACAGCATCTGCCTGAACCATATAACATATGACTATTTGAGCTCCTTTCTTCTTATAGGTTCTTACTGTACACTGGATTAGGCAATTGTTTATACCCCTAAACGTTTTATAGTCATGGAAGTAAAATATACCTCCTTTGTTTTACCAGTCAACAAACAAGAGCCACAAATAAAGAACATGTCTTAACATTAAAAATAAATTGCAGAATTAATAGTAATTCCTTGTTTTCTTGTTCCCAATTCAGTTTTACTCTACCAGTCACATGCTATGACTTCAAGAACAAATTTCTGATACTTTATTCAGAGTCTAGCAAACCACAAAGAGTTTCTTACAAGTGAGATACACACATACACACACACATATATATATACTTGTGTGTGTATGTATATATTTATATATACTCATATGCATATATGTGTATACATATATATACACAAAGATGCAAAATCTTCAATAGAATTTACATTTGTGCAAGTCAATTTTTAACTTATTATTCAATATTCATTGACCTACATCCCCTACTACATACTACGGAAACAAAAAACGGGTAACATGTGGTTTGGATATGACAGTTGTACTTTATAGAAACTGTTGAAAATTATATACCGTCTAGAATATCTGTTGTAAAATTTTAAATATTTTATTAATGATAATGATAAATGGGAAAGTACCTTCACTTAATTTATTGCATTTAACTATTTATTTGGATCAAATATTGATAGTAACTTTTTGAAAGCTGAAATTTAATTTAATTTTATTCAGAAAGTAACAGTTAGTTGCATATCTTTTCTGTTGTTGAGGGAAAAACTACTTCAAATTAACTGGTTTAAAGTAATGTCCATTTATCTTGTCACAGTTGTCAAGGTCAGAAATATTGTCAAACTCAACAAGGTTGTCTGTTTATGTGTTTTCAAGGCTGGCATTAAGTTGTCAGCCTGGCTGAACTCGTACGGGAAGCGTTTTTGGAGTAGTCTGCTTCTGAACTCCTTCAGGTTGTAGTTAGAACTTATTTTCTTGTGGCATTAAGACTAAATTTTCTATTTTCTTCGTGGCTACTGGTCAAGGAACATGTTCAAGGGCTGGAGGTTGTTCTCAGATCCATGTCCCATGGCAATACAATTTGATAATAAAATATCTAGGTGATTTTGTTGAAAGTAGAATTTCATAGACAAAACAACAGAAATTCCCAAAAGATATGTAAGTTGGGCATTTTAAGAAATGTATTAATTCAAATTAATTTAAATGGAGAAAGTATTATTAGATGTCTGTTACTTTATTTAACTCAAATGATTATTGAGTACATGGAACAAATTATAAAAAAAGAGAATGGTGCATTATCTATTTCATTTTCTAAATTTCCATAAATAAAGTGAAATGTGTGTCAATAGCAGCAGTGATGGATATTAAAATCAATGTTGTTTCTGAAAAATATTACTTCTTATCTGCAGTATAGAATCTTACTCTATGAAGCAAGTCTACTGTGTTGCAGCTGAAAATATGACAACCATCTTTGGTTTTGAGTGAGACAATGGTATATTCTCAGAGGGTTGAACAATATATCTTGTGAGAATCAGTGGAAATTTTAAACTTTTGCAGAGTCACTGCAAAATTTTGTAAAATTGTCAATTTTTGCAAAATGCATATGTCAATATGAAATGTTAAGTATTCACATGGATAGCCCCCACCTCACAATAAGTTAAACTGAGAAAATGTAAAAATATTTTATTAAGCTTAGTTCAGTCAGTCACTCAAATGTGTCTCTTTGCCACCCCATGGAATTCAGCACATCAGACTTACCTGTCTATCACCAACTCCTGGAGCTTGTTCAAACTCATGTCTGTCAAGTTGGTGATACCATCCAACCATCTCATCCTCTGTCATCTCCTTCTCCTCCTGCCTTCAATTTTTCCCAGCATCAGAGTATTTTCCAAGGAACCAGTTTTTCACATCGGGTGGCCAAAGTATTGGAGATTCAGCTTCAGCATCAGTCCTTCCACTGAATATTCAGAACTGATTTACTTTAGAATGGACGGGTTGGGTCCCCTAAAGAGTATTTTCCAACATCACAGTTCAAAAGCATCAATTCTTTAGTATTCAGCTTTCTTTGTGGTCCAACTCTCACTCACATCCAAACATGAATACTGGGGAAACAATAGCTTTGATTAGATGGGCCTTTGGTGGCAAATTAATGTGTCTCCTTTTTAACATGCTGTCTAGGTTGTTCATACTTTTTCTTCCAAGGGGCAATATTTTTTTTTTTTAATTTCACGATTGCAGTCAACATTGGCAGTGATTTTATAGCCCAAGAAAATAAAGTCTGTCACTGTTTTCATTGCTTACTCATCTATTTTCCACAAAGTGATGGGACCAGATGACATGATCTTAGTTTTCTGAATGTTGAGTTTTAAGTAAACTTTTCCACTCTCCTCTTTCACTTTCATCAAGAGGCTCTTTAGTTCCTCTTCACTTTCTGCCATAAAAGTGATGTCATCTGCACATCTGAAGTTATTCATATTTCTCTCAGCAATTGTGATTCCAGGTTGTGCTTCATCCAGCCCAGTTTTTCACATGATGTACTGTGCACATAAGGTAAACAAGCAGGGTGACAATATACAGCCTTGAAGTACTCCTTTCCCAATTTGGAACCAGTCTTTTGTTCCATGTCTGGTTCTAACTGCTGCTTCTTGATCTGTACACAGATTTCTCAGGAGGAAGATAAGGTGGTCTGGTATTCCCATATCTATAAGTATTTTTCACAGGAAGTTTTCAGTTCACATACTGTTGAAGCTTCACTTGTAGAATTGTGAGCATACATTGCTAGCATGTGAGGTGAGTTTGAACATAGTTTGAACATTCTTTGGCATTGTCTTTCCTTGAGATTGGAATAAAAACTGATCTTTTCCAGTCCTGTGGCCATTGTAGAGTTTTACAAGTTTGCTGGCATATTGACTGCAGCACTTTAATTGCATAATATTTTAGGATTTGATATAGCTTAGCTGGAATTCCATCACCTCCAGTAACTTTTTTATAGTGATCCTTCCTAAGGCCAATTTGATTTCACATTCCAGGATATATGGTTCTAGGTGAGTGATCACACCATTGTGATTATCTGGGTCAAGATTCTTTTTTTCTATAGTTCTTCTGTGTATTCTTGTCACCTCTTTTTAATATCCTCTGCTTCTCTTAGATCTGTATCATTAATATTGTTTATTGTCCCCATGCTTGCATTAAAAGTTCCCTTAGTAACTCTAATTTTCTTGAAAAGATCTCGTCTTTACCATTTAATTGTTTTCCTCATTTTCTTTGCATTGTTTACTTAAGAGAGGCTTCTTATCTCTTCTTGTTCTTCTTTGGAACTCTGCATTCCGATGGGTATCAGTCATTTCCTGTACATAATCATAAGGGATTTAATTTAGCTCATAACTGAATATTATATTGTTTTCCCGACTTTCTTCAATTTAAATCTGAATTTTGCAATAAAGGGTTCATGATCTGAGCCTCTATCAACTCCCAGTCTTGTGTTTGCTGATTGTATAGAGCTTCTCCATCTTCATCTGCAAAGAATATAATCAATCTGATTTTGGTATCGACCATCTGGTGATGTCCATGTGTAGAGTCATCTCTTGTGTTGTAGGAAGAGGATATTTGCTATGACCAGTGGATTATCTTGGAAAAACTTTTTTTAGTTTTTGGTCTGCTTCACTGTGTACTCCAAGGCCAAACATGCCTGTTACTCCACATATCTCTTGATTTTATATTTTTGGCTTCCCATCTCCTATGATCAAAAAGACATCTTTTTTTGGTGTTAGTTCTAGAAGACCTTGTAGGTCTTCATATAACCATTAATGTCAGCTTCTTTGGCATTAGTGGTTGGGCACAGACTTGCACTACTGTGATATTGTTTGGCTTGCCATGGGGAGGGGTGGTGGAAGACAAACAGAGATCATTCTGTTGTTTTTGAGATTGAACCCAAGTACTGCATTACAGAATCTTTTGTTGACTATGAGAGCTACTCCATGTCTTCTAAGGGATACTTGTGCACAATAGTAGATGTAATGGTCATATGAATTAAATTCTCCCATTCCAGTCCATTTTAGTTCACTGATTCCTAAAATGTCAATGTTCACTCTTGCTATCTCCTGTTTGACCATTTCCAATTTACCCTGATTTCAAGTTCCTATGCAATATTTCTCTTTACAGCACTGGACTTTATTTCCAATCACCAGTCACATCCACAACTGTGAATTGTTTTGCTTTGGCTTTTCTTCTTCATTATTTCTGGAGTTAATTCCCTAAGATGGTGGGGTAGAAGGATGTAAGCTCATCTTCTCCTGTGAGAACTCCAAAACTGCAACTTGCTGTCTAACATTCATTGACAGGAGAATGTTTTATGCGACCAAAAAAGACACCTCATGTCCAAGGGCAAAGAAGAAGCCCCAACAAAAAGGTAGAAGAGGAAAATTGCACTTAGAATAAGCCCCATACCCACCAGAAAAGCTCGAAAGGATCAAATAAAACCTTGTGCACACCAGGACCCAGAAACCCCGCAAGAGACTGAGCCAGACCTGCCTTTGAGTGTCTCCTGGAGAGGCACAGACCAGCAGTGGCCTTTCAAAGGATCAGGAGCTCTGGCTGCTGTAGACCTGGGTCATGTGGCATGTGATGCAAGTTCTCTTGGAGGAGGTCACCATTAGCCCCACCATAGAACCACCAACAGACAACTTACGAGCTGAAGAACACTGTTAAGAAAGTTCAAGAACCCATAACATATTTTCCAACTAGGGATCTGCAAAGGAACTGAGAATCCCCAGGGAATATGACTTTAGAGGCCAGTGGGATTTGATTACAGAACTTCCACAGGACTGGGGAAACAGAGTCTTGGAGGGCACAGAGAAAACCTTGTGTGTACCAGGAACCAGAAGAAGAGAGCAGTGTCCCCAAAAGAGACTTGCCTGTGAGTGCCCAGGAGTCTCTGGCAGAGGCTTGGGTTGACAATGAATACAACAGTGTGAGCATAAATCCTTTTGAAGGAAGTTGGCATTTCTGCCATTACCCATACCATAGTTTGGCCTCCATGACCAGTACTAACTGTTGCTTCTTGACCTGAAGACAGTTTCTCAGGAGGTAGATAAGATAGTTGGGTATTCCCTTCTCTTTTTATAAATTTCCCACAGTTTAGCACTGAGGTTTTGGTGGGTATGGTGAGCTCACGTAGGCTTCGAATCTAAGGGGTATGGTGTAAATATAGCATTGGGCCAGACCCATATCTGCAGCAGGTCTTCAAGGTGAATATCCTCTGGCATGCTGGAGCAACATAGACAAGGGAAGTGGGCAAGCTGGATTTGCAACTTTGGGATAAGGATGGCTGTAAGGGAAAGGTCTATTAGGATATGAAGCATAGCTGACTGGGAGGATGTAGAAAAACAGGAATTCTAACATATTACTAGTAGGAATACAAAACAGTACAGTACACTTGGGCAGAAAATTTGGCAGTTTCTTACAAACCTACACACATAATCAATGTGGAGAGGGTGGAGAGAGGAAAAGGCAGAACACAGAGGTTATTTACTGTAGTAAAAATGTTATATGTGAAACTCACAAGCACAGCCAAGAGGAGCTACCCAATATTTGAGGTTAGAGGCAGTGGCTGGGAGGTGCTACCCCATGCCCAAGGTCAAGGGTGGCAGCCGAAAGGAGCAACCCAACATCCAAGGAGCAGTGGCAGTTCAGAGCAGGAGGGCCTAGAGGAGCTACTCCATGTCAAAGGTCAGGAGGGGTGGTGGTGAGAGATACCCCTTGTTCAAGGAAAGGAGCAGCAGTTGTGCTTTGCTGGAGCAGTTGTGAAGAGATACCCCGCATCCAAGGTAAGAGCAAAACAAGTAAGATGGTAGATGTTGCGAGAGGGCATCAGAGGTCAGACACACTGCAGCCATAACCACAGAAAATAACACTAGGATCACAGCCTTCTCTAACTCAATGAAACTAAGCCATGCTGTGGGGCCACCCAAGACTGGTGGGCCGTGGTGGAGAGATCTGACAGAATGTGGTCCACTAGAGAAGGGAATGGCAAACCACTTCAGTATTCTTGCCATGAGAACCCCATGAATAGTACGAAAAGGCAAAATGATAGGATACTGAAAGAGGAACTCACCAGGTTAGTAGGTACCCAATATGCTACTGGAGATTGGTGGAGATATAACTCCAAAAAGAATGAAGGGATGGAACCAAAACAAAAATAACACCCATGGTGGAAGTGACTGGTGATAGAAGCGAGATCTTATGCTGTAAAGAGCAAGATTGCATAGGAACCTGGATGTAAGCTCCATGAACCAAAGCAAATTCAGTTCAGTTCAGTCATTCAGTTGTTTCCGACTCTTTGCAAATACAGGAATCACAGCACACCAGACCTCTCTACCATCACCAACTTCTGGAGTTCACACAGACTCATGTTCATCGAGTCAATGATGCCATCCAGTCGTCTCATCCTCTGTCATTCCCTTCTCCTCCTGCCCCCAATCCCTTCCAGCATCAGAGTCTTTTTCAAAGAGTCAACTCTTCTCATGAGGTGGTCAGAGTACTAGAGTTTCAGCTTTAGCATCATTCCTTCCAAAGAAATCCCAGGGCTGATCTCTTTCAGAAAGGATAGGCTGGATCTCCTTGCAGTCCAAGAGACTCTCAAGGGTCTTCTTCAACACCACGGTTCAAAACCGTCAATCCTTCGGCACTCAGCCATCTTCACAGTCCAACTCTCACATTCGTACATGACTGCAGGAAAAATCATAGCCTTGACTAGACAGAGCTTAGTTGGCAAAGTAATGTCTCTGCTTTTGAATATGCTACCCAGGTTTGTCATAACTTTTCTTACAAGGGGCAAGCGTCTTTTAATTTCATGGCTGCAATCACCATCTGCAGTGATTTTGGAGCCCCCAAAAATAAACTTTGACAATGTTTCAACAGTTTCCTTATCTATTTTCCATTAAGTGATGGGACCAGATGCCATTTTCTTCATTTTCTGAATACTGAGCTTTAAGCCAACTTATTCACTCTCCTCTTTCACTTTCATCAAGAGGCTTTTGAGTTCCTCTTCACTTTCTGCCATAAGGGTGGTGTCATCTGCATATTTGAGGTTAATGATATTTCTCCAAGCAATCTGAATTCCAGCTTCTGCTTCTTCCATCCCAGCATTTCTCATGATGTACTCTGCATATAAGTTAAATAAGCAACATGACAATATAAAGCCTTGAGTTACTCCTTTTCCTGTTTGAAACCAGCTGTTGTTCCATGCCCAGTTCTGTTTCTTTCTGACCTGTATATAGATTTCTCAAGAGGCAGGTCAGGTGGTCTATACTAGTAGGAATACAAAACAGTACAGTACACTTGGGCAGAAAATTTGGCAGTTTCTTACAAACCTACACACATAATCAATGTGGAGAGGGTGGAGAGAGGAAAAGGCAGAACACAGAGGTTATTTACTGTAGTAAAAATGTTATATGTGAAACTCACAAGCACAGCCAAGAGGAGCTACCCAATATTTGAGGTTAGAGGCAGTGGCTGGGAGGTGCTACCCCATGCCCAAGGTCAAGGGTGGCAGCCGAAAGGAGCAACCCAACATCCAAGGAGCAGTGGCAGTTCAGAGCAGGAGGGCCTAGAGGAGCTACTCCATGTCAAAGGTCAGGAGGGGTGGTGGTGAGAGATACCCCTTGTTCAAGGAAAGGAGCAGCAGTTGTGCTTTGCTGGAGCAGTTGTGAAGAGATACCCCGCATCCAAGGTAAGAGCAAAACAAGTAAGATGGTAGATGTTGCGAGAGGGCATCAGAGGTCAGACACACTGCAGCCATAACCACAGAAAATAACACTAGGATCACAGCCTTCTCTAACTCAATGAAACTAAGCCATGCTGTGGGGCCACCCAAGACTGGTGGGCCGTGGTGGAGAGATCTGACAGAATGTGGTCCACTAGAGAAGGGAATGGCAAACCACTTCAGTATTCTTGCCATGAGAACCCCATGAATAGTACGAAAAGGCAAAATGATAGGATACTGAAAGAGGAACTCGCCAGGTTAGTAGGTACCCAATATGCTACTGGAGATTGGTGGAGATATAACTCCAAAAAGAATGAAGGGATGGAACCAAAACAAAAATAACACCCATGGTGGAAGTGACTGGTGATAGAAGCGAGATCTTATGCTGTAAAGAGCAAGATTGCATAGGAACCTGGATGTAAGCTCCATGAACCAAAGCAAATTCAGTTCAGTTCAGTCATTCAGTTGTTTCCGACTCTTTGCAAATACAGGAATCACAGCACACCAGACCTCTCTACCATCACCAACTTCTGGAGTTCACACAGACTCATGTTCATCGAGTCAATGATGCCATCCAGTCGTCTCATCCTCTGTCATTCCCTTCTCCTCCTGCCCCCAATCCCTTCCAGCATCAGAGTCTTTTTCAAAGAGTCAACTCTTCTCATGAGGTGGTCAGAGTACTAGAGTTTCAGCTTTAGCATCATTCCTTCCAAAGAAATCCCAGGGCTGATCTCTTTCAGAAAGAATAGGCTGGATCTCCTTGCAGTCCAAGAGACTCTCAAGGGTCTTCTTCAACACCACGGTTCAAAACCGTCAATCCTTCGGCACTCAGCCATCTTCACAGTCCAACTCTCACATTCGTACATGACTGCAGGAAAAATCATAGCCTTGACTAGACAGAGCTTAGTTGGCAAAGTAATGTCTCTGCTTTTGAATATGCTACCCAGGTTTGTCATAACTTTTCTTACAAGGGGCAAGCGTCTTTTAATTTCATGGCTGCAATCACCATCTGCAGTGATTTTGGAGCCCCCAAAAATAAACTTTGACAATGTTTCAACAGTTTCCTTATCTATTTTCCATTAAGTGATGGGACCAGATGCCATTTTCTTCATTTTCTGAATACTGAGCTTTAAGCCAACTTATTCACTCTCCTCTTTCACTTTCATCAAGAGGCTTTTGAGTTCCTCTTCACTTTCTGCCATAACGGTGGTGTCATCTGCATATTTGAGGTTAATGATATTTCTCCAAGCAATCTGAATTCCAGCTTCTGCTTCTTCCATCCCAGCATTTCTCATGATGTACTCTGCATATAAGTTAAATAAGCAACATGACAATATAAAGCCTTGAGTTACTCCTTTTCCTGTTTGAAACCAGCTGTTGTTCCATGCCCAGTTCTGTTTCTTTCTGACCTGTATATAGATTTCTCAAGAGGCAGGTCAGGTGGTCTTGTAGTCCCATCTCTTTCAAAATTTTCCACAGTTTATTGTGATCCACACAGTCAAAGGCTTTAGCATAGTCAAGAAAGCAGAAATAGATGTTTTTATGAAACTCTCAAGGCAAATTGAAAGTGGTCAAAAGGAGATGGCAAGAGTGACTGTCAACATTCTAGGAATCAGTGAACTAAAATGGACTGGAATGAGTGATTTAACTCAGAATACCATTATATTTACTACTGTGGGCAGGAGTCCCTTATAAGAAATGGAGTAGCCATCATGATCAACAAGAGTCCAAAACGCAGTACTTGGATGCAATCTCAAAAACGACAGAATGATCTCTGTTCCTTAGCAAGGCAAACCATTCACTATCACAGTAATCCAAGTCTATGCCCCAACCAGTAACACTGAAGAAGCTGAAGTTGAACAGTTCTATGAAAACCTACAAGACCTTGTAGAACTAACACCCCAAAAAGATGTCATTTTCATTATAGGGGACTGGAATACAAAAGTAGGAAGTCAAGAAACACTTGGAGTGAAAGGCAAAATTGGCCTTGGAATGCGGAATGAAGCAGGGCAAATGCTAATAGAGTTTTGCCAAAAGAATGCACTGGTCATAGCAAACACCCTCTTCCAACAACACAAGAGAAGACTCTACACATGGACATCACCAGATGGTCAACACTGAAATCAGATTGATTATATTCTTTGCAGTCAAAGATGGAGAACCTCTATACATTCAGCAAACACAAGACCAGGTGCTGACTGTGAATCAGATCATGAGCTTCTTATTTCCGAATTCAGACTTAAATTGAAGAAAGTAGGGAAAACCACTAGACCACTGAGGTATGACCTAATCAAATTCCTTATGATTATACAGTGGGATTGAGAAATAGATTTAAGGGACTAGATGTGATAGAATGAGTGCCTGATGAACTGTGGACTGAGGTTCCTGACATTGTACAAGAGATAGGGATGAAGACCATCCCCATGGAAAACAAATGCTAAAAAGTAAAATGGCTGTCTAAAGAGGCCTTAAAATAGCTGCGAAAGGAAGAGAATCTAAAAGCAAAGGAGAAAAGGAAAGATACAAACATCTGAATGCAGAGTTCCAAAGAATAGCAAGAAGAGATAAGAAAGCCTTCTTCAGTGATCAATGCAAAAAAATAGAGGAAAACCACAGAATGTTAAAGACTAGAGCTCTCTTCAAGAAAATTAGAGATATCAAGGGAGCATTGCATGCAAAGATGGGCTCGATAAAGGACAGAAATTGTATGGACCTAACAGAAGCAGAAGATATAAAGAAGAGGTGGCAAGAAATACAAAAGAACTGTACCAAACAGAACTTCATGACCAGGATAATCACTATGGTGTGAACACTCACCTAGAGCCAGACATCCTGGAATGTGAAGTCAAGTAGGCCTTAGAAAGCATCACTACAAAAAAGCTAGTTGAGGTGATGGAATTCCAGTTGAGCTAGTTCAAATCCTGAAAGACGATGTTGTGAAAGTGCTTCACTCAATATGACAGCAAATTTTGAAAACTCAGCAGTGGCCACAGGACTGGAAAAGGTCAGTTTTCATTCCAATCTCAAAGAAAGGCAATGCCAAAAAATGCTCAAACTACCACACAATTGCACTCATCTCATACGCTAGTAAAGTAATGCTCAAAATCCTCCAAGCCAGATTTCAACAGTAAGTGAACAGTGAACTTTCAGAAGTTTAAGCTGGTTTTAGAAAAGGCAGAAGAACCAGAGATCAAATTGCCAACATCTGCTGGATCATGGAAAAAGCAAGAGAGTTCCAGAAAAACATCTATTTCTGCTTTATTGACTATGCCAAAACATTTGACTGTGTGGATCTAAATAAACTGAAAAATTTTGAAAGAAATGGGAATAAAAGACCACCTCACCTGCCTCTTGAGAACATTATGGAGGTTAGGAAGCAACAGTTAGAACTGGACATGGAACAACAGACTAGTTCCAAACAGGAGAAGGAGTACGTCAAAGCTTTATATTGTCACCTTGCTTATTTAACTTATATGCAGAATACATCATGAGGAACGCTGGGATGGAAGAAGTACAAGCTGGAATCAAGATTGCTGGGAGAAATATCCATAACCTCAGATATGCAGATGATACCACTCTTACTGCAGAAAGTGAAGAGGAACTCAAAAGCCTCTTGATGAAAGTGAAAGAGGCCCCATCACTTCTTGGGAAGTAGATGGGGAAACAGTGTTAGACTTTATTTTGGGGTGTTCTAAAATCACTGCAGATGGTGACTGCAGCCATAAAATTAAAAGACGTTTACTCTTTGGAAGGAAAGTTATGACCAACCTAGACAGCATATTGAAAAGCAGGGACATTACTTTACTGACTAAGATCTGTCTAGTCAAGGCTATGCTTTTTCCAGTGGTCATGTATGGATGCGAGAGTTGGACTGTGAAGAAAGCTGAGCACTGAAGAATTGATGCTTTTCAACTGTGGTGTTGGAGAAGACTCTTGAGAGTCCCTTGAACTGCAAGGAGATCCAATCAGTCCATTATATAGGAGATCAGCACTGGGTGTGCATTGGAAAAACTGATGCTAAAGCTTAAAGTTCAATTCTTTGGTCACCTCATGTGAAGAGTTGACTCATTTGAAAGGACTCTGTTACTGGGAGGGATTGGGGGCAAGAGGAAAAGAGGACAACAGAGAATGAGATTGCTGGATGGGATCACTGACTCGATGGACATGAGTTTGAGTGAACTCCTAGAGTTGATGATGGACAAGGAGGCCTGGCATTCTGCAATTCATTGGGTCGCAAGAGTTGGACACGACTGAGTGACTGAACTGAACTGAATGTTTAATATGTTATTAAAGGTTTTTCTGAGTCTACAGAATGTACAACACCAAGAATGAAGCATAAAGTATGGACTTTGGGTGATAATATTATGTCAACGTTGGTTCATCCTGAATAAAATTTGTATCATTTTGGGAATAACTTTGAAACATGGAAGGTTATATATCTGTGATGGTAGTTGTATATGAGAAATATTTATATCTCCCTCATAATTTTTTAATAAACCTAAAAGCTACTCCCCAAATATTTTTTATAAAGACTAATTAAGTTTTAATGCCACAAAATTCTGCAAAATATAGCAAAATATACGGAAGAAAGTTCATGAGTAAGGAAAGTACACTGAAATTTTCTCAGTAAATTTATTTCTTATATTGGAATATGTGTAATTGTTTGACTAAATATATATATATATATATATATATATATATATAATAATGGTTTTGAATTCTTAAGTAATTTGATTAATTTTGATCTTGTTTTATGTTCAATACTTTTATTATTGCAATTTGTATGCCAGGAATTTACAGCTAATATACATTCGGTTAAGAAATAATATTATACTCACCATCACATTCACAAAAGTGATACCTTTTGAATTCCAGTTCATACACAAGTCCTGTATAGCTGGGAGGAGACATTGATGAAATACCTCTCCAGTTTTGTTGCAGGTATCAAGAGCATTGGTATGTGAAATGCACATAGAACAGTTCAGTTCAGTTCAGTTCAGTCGCTTAGTTATGTCCGACTCTTTGCAACCCCATGAATCGCAGCATGCCAGGCCACCCTGTCCATCACCAACACCCGGAGTTCAATCAGACTCACCTACATCGAGTCAGTGATGCCATTCAGACGTCTCATACTCTGTCGTCCTCTTCTCCTCCTGCCTCCAGTCCCTCATAGCATCAGAGTCTTTTCCAATGAGTCAACTCTTCACATGCAAATTAATATCTCTGATTTTCAATATACTATCTAGATTGGTCACAACTTTTCTTCCAAGGAGTAAGTGTCTTTTAATTTCATGGCTGCAATCACCATCTGCAGTAATTTTGGAGCCTCAAAAAATAAAGTCTGACACTGTTTTCACTCTTTTCCCATTTATTTTCCATGAAGTGATGGGACCAGATGCCATGATCTTCATTTTCTGAATGTTGAGCTTTAAGCCAACTTTTTCACGTTACATTTTCACTTTCATCAAGAGGCTTTTGAGTTCCTCTTCACTTTCTGCCATAAGGGTGGTGTCATCTGCATACTTGAGTTTATGGATATTTCTCCCTGCAATCTTGATTCCAGCTTGTGCTTCTCCCAGCCCAGTGTTTCTCATGTTGTACTCTGCATATAATTTAAACAAGCAGGGTGACAATAAAAAGCCTTGACGTACTCCTTTTCCTGTTTGGAACCAGTATGTTGTTCCATGTCCAGTTCTAACTGTTGCTTCCTGACCTGCATTCAGATTTCTCAAGAGGCAGGTCAGGTGGTCTGGTATTCCCATCTCTTTCAAAATTTTTCCAGTATTGTGATGCACACAGTCAAAGGCTTTGGCATAGTCAATAAAGCAGAAATAGATGTTTTTTTCTGGAACTGTCTTGCTTTTTCCATGATCCAGTGGCTGTTCACAATTTGGTTTCTGGTTCCTCTGCCTTTTCTAAAACCAGTTTGAACATCTGGAAATTCATTGTTCACGTACTGTTTAAGACTGGCTTGGAGAATTTTGAGCATTACTGCACTAGCCTATGAGATGAGTGCAATTGTGCGGTAGTTTGAGCATTCTTTGGCATTTCCTTTCTTTGGAATTGGAATGAAAACTGACCTTTTCCAGATCTGAGGCCACTGCTGAGTTTTCAAAATTTGCTGGCTAATTTAGTCAGCACCTTCACAGCATCATCTTTCAGGATTTTAAATAGCTCAACTGGAATTCCATCACCTCCACTAGCTTTGTTCATAGTGATGCTTTCTAAGGCCACTTGATTTCACATTCCAGAATATTTGGCTCTAGGTGAGTGATCACACCATCATGATTATCTTCGTCATGAAGATCTGTTTTGTACAGTGCTTCTGTGTATTCTTGCCACCTCTTCTTAATATCTTCTGCTTCTCTTAGGTCCATACCATTTCTGTCCTTATTGAGCTCATCTTTGCATGAAATGTTCTCTTGCTATTGCTAATTTTCTTGAAGAGATCTCTAGTCTTTTCCATTCTGTTTTTTTTCCTCTATTTCTTTGCACTGATTACTGAGGAAGTTTTTCTTATGTCTTATTGCTATTCTTTGGAACTCTGCATTCAGATGCTTATATCTTTCCTTTTCTCCTTTGCTTTTTGATTCTCCTCTTTTCACAGCTATTTTTAAGGCTTCCTCAGACAGCCATTTTTCTTTTTTGCATTTCTTTTCCATGGGGATGGTCTTGATCCCTGTCTCCTCTACAATATCACGAACCTCTGTCCATAATTCATCAGGCACTATATCTAACAGATCTAGTCCCTTAAATCTATTTCTCACTTTCACTGTATAATCATAAGGGATTTGTTTTAGGTATTACCTGAATGGTCTAATGGTTTTTCTTACTTTCTTCAATTTAAGTCTGAATTTGGCAATAAGGAGTTCATGATCTGAGCCACTGTCAGCCCCTAGTCTTGTTTTTGTTGACCGTATAGAGCTTGTCCATCTTTGACTGCAAATAATATAATCAATCTGATTTTGGAAATAATTCGTAATGTATTGTAAAAACTTCTCAACGACAGTTCTTTGCTTACTCATAGAAACTGCTTACGATTGTATATAAAACAAAATTGCAAATACCTACTTTTTCTTTATAATATTTTCTCTCCTCAAATAACTTCACAAAAATCTTTACTTTCCTATAGGAAAAAAAAAATTTACTCTAATTAAAGCATCCTGAAATTTTATATTCTTAGTGATTTATGCTTTCCTAGTTGTTCAGATGATAAAGAATCTACCTGTGATGTGGGAAACCTGGGTTCGATCCATGGGTCAGGAATATTGTTTGGAGGAAGACATGGCTAACTACTTCATTATTCTTGTCTCAAGAATCTCATGAAGAGAGGAGCCTTGTGGGTTACAGTCCATGGGGTCCCAAAAAGTTGGACACGACTGAGCAACTAAACATAGCCCATGCATATATTTTTGTGGGGGGTATTATTTGTAGAAATATACAAATGAAAATGAAAACTGTAAAGATAGCTCTACACATACACACTCATATTAGGAAGTACAAACTTTAAAACATCTTATTGAATACATTTATAGAGTAAACAATATAGTGTAAACACATTAATTTTTTCTAATAGTCATGTTCCAATATTGCAATTTTGGTTTTTATCTTAGAGCTTGTAAAAGAGACAATGTAGGAAAATAGCAGTATGGTGACTGCATTCTAAAACGAATTGCTCGGAAAAGATGTAAATGTCCAGTAGAGGCAGAAATAAAATAATTTTATTCTATCAGACATTAAATGAAATAAGTTTTGAAGGTACACATATCAAAAGCAAACAATGAACTTATTTCATACTATTAACTATTTGATCTTTAAATCAGTAAATTAATGCATGTAAAGTGCCTTCTATTTATAATACTGTGCTAGAGTCTAAGGGATACCATCACATTCTGGACCATCATATAATCTGAAAGCACATTGGCTAACTTAATTTTGGTAAATGTCAAGACATCCATCCTATTGCAAAAACATTGCTGTAACATATAAAGATATAGTGAGGAAATTTGTTCTAATTTATTCAGCACAGTTATTCCATGACATATTGTAGCATGATGACAACTTGAGAGAAGAAAGACACAGATTTTTAAATTAATAAATTAGCCAGCAGTTTTGTGGGAATAGAAAAGAAAGTAACTTAGCATAGGCTATATGAATTGAAATTGTTATTAGGGGGAAATTCAATAGATATTGGTTGCTGCTATTTTCTTATCCCTGACTCAGTGTGCCTGGCAAGTAGCCATGTTTTTGGTAGATACAATGTTCCTTGGTATCTTTAAAAGCTCACTTTCATGTCTTTATTGCTGAAAATTAGTCATAGTAGGTTTAATCTCACTAAGTTATTGGTTAAGGCAAAGACATACATGGCACTTCTGGTCATTGAAAGATGAGAGAAAGGCTACTGGATGCTTCCTAAAATTTTATTTCACTCTTAAAAGGGTTCATAGCCCAGTGGTGATCTTGTTTTTGCTATTCTTATAAGGAAGGAGCCTTGGGAACATCATGAAATACAGGGGGAAAATACCAGGAGTGTTGAACAGCTTAATCAGCGATCTCCAAATTGCACTGCCTTTGGTATTCAGATCATACAGAAAATATGTCTTCATCTTATCTTATCCAATTTGTCCACTTTTTTTAAATTGAAGACATATATCATAATTAAAATGTTATTCAATGATCTCATGATGCTCTTCAATGAGCAAATACAACATTGTGTCAGATTCAAGAAAGCAGTGAGTGGATGACAGACTTCACTATATCCACAGTAGAATAAACCATCTTCTATTGATTAAACCCTATAGAACATTTCACCTACTATCATGCATAAGAGATTTCATATAAAAATTAGAAATTATCCTTTTAAGAAATGAGATGCAGTTTCCTCGACTGCCTTCCTCCATGGGAACCAGGAAGACAGTAGTTAACGTTAGTTCTCCAACTTCCTTTCTCTGCTTTTGAAACCCCAACAAGCGGTCTTTGCAAACATGCTAAGGAGCTTTTGGGTTCTTCTGTAAATTGTTTTCTAAGTTGATTGTTTATTGTAAATGAAGCTGGCTTTTTAATTTATGGGATGTAGGATAACTGGGTTAACAATGGAAATTATCAAGTGATTGGTGCAGGCAGGTCACACAGGTCTTTTAGTTTCATGATAATTACACATGAAAAACCAAAAGAACCCAATCCTAAGTAATTTTCTTGTGTGAATCTGTACTCTGTAACTGTCATCTGTGACTTTGAAATAGCACTAAATCTCAGAGTGCTAAAAGAAACTTTTGGAAATCTCGACTACAAAATGTATTTGCACCTGTTTCTTAGTTGTTTGCATTCTTCACTAATCATTGTTAGCATGTTTGTTGGGGAAAACCTGAATCGTGGATACGTTTTGACAATTTTAGGATTTCTTGTAATATATCAACAATTGGTTAAAAATTATAAGAGGCTAAGTGAAACTTTCTACTGCAGCAGAACTCATGTGCTTGGCATTTGCATGTTTTTTCTAAACATCCCTTCTTGTTCTGCCTACTTAAAATATTACTTTAAACTTAGAGAATGTTATGTGAAAAATATTATAATTACTGATAGTCATGAAAACTGTGATGAAGTTGACAAACCTACAGGGTCATCATTATTATTTTTCTAAATTCCATATATGTGTCAGTATACTGTATTGGTGTTTTTCTTTCTGGCTTACTTCACTCTGTATAATCTTTTTTCTTATTTTAAACATAGCACATAGTTATTATAAAATATTAAGGAAAATATGTAGAAAAATCTTGTTATATCACTCTTTGTGTTTGATATTTACTCAGATTTTTTTAAACTAATGATTCTGAAATATTATTTATGCCATGATCACACTAAATGTAGCATCTGAAAATCTTGTTTTAATTAAAATTATCTTTCTTGAACTTAAAATATAGTTATATATAAATATAGATCATACAGCCATATGTATTTGCATGTGTGTGTATATATACATACACACATATATATACATTATATAGCTGAAAGGTGCTTAGGTATGTGCATGCCCAGCTGTGTCCAACTCTGTGTTACTCCATGGACTGTAGCCCACTAGTCTCCTCTGTTCATGGAATTTTCCAGGCAAGAATATGTCAGTGGGTTGGTTGCCCTTTCTTCTTCCAAGGGATCTTCTTGACTCAGGGATTGAACTTGTGTCTTCTACATTTCCTGCATTGGCAGGCAGATTCTTTACCACTGAGCCACCAGGGAAGCCCATGTAAATATAGTCCATACAGATGTGCATGCCCAGCTGTGTCCAACTCTGTGTTACTCCATGGACTGTAGCCCACTAGTCTCCTCTGTTCATGGAATTTTCCAGGCAAGAATATGTCAGTGGGTTGGTTGCCCTTTCTTCTTCCAAGGGATCTTCTTGACTCAGGGATTGAACTTGTGTCTTCTACATTTCCTGCATTGGCAGGCAGATTCTTTACCACTGAGCCACCAGGGAAGCCCATGTAAATATAGTCCATACAGAGAAGTAGCTCATGTGGATAAATATAGATATAGCACTTGTCAATGTAGATTTAGCCAATAGATGTAGCTCATATAGATAAATACAGTAATAGAGACTGATGTAGGTACATAATTCATTTTAAAGTCTCCATAATTATTCAAAACAGAAAATATTTTAAAAAATTTGTTTAACAACTTTTAATTATATCAATGGGTATTGTCACACGTTGGGGTACCTTGAACATTCTGAGGCACAGATTAATATGCAAGAGGTTTATTAGGGAATCAGTTCAGTTCAGTCACTCAGTCGTGTCCGATTCTTTGTGACCCCGTGAACTGCAGCACTCCAGGCTTCCCTGTCCATCATGAACTCCCAGAGTTCATTCAAACTCACGTCCA
>SJYC01066621.1:0-14752 GCA_006408675.1 Madoqua kirkii | reverse complement strand
AAGAATCACTAATAGAGTACATTAACATATACATATATATTAAATTTAGAAAGACAGTAGTAAAGACCCTATATGTAAGACAGCAAAAGAGATATAGATGTAAAGAACAGACTTTTGGACTATATTGGAGAAGGCAAGGGTGGGACAATATGAAAGAATAGCACTGAAACATGTATATTACCATATGTAAAATAGATGACCTGTGCAAGTTCGACACATGAGGCAGGGCACTCCAAGCTGGTGTTTTAGGAAAACCCAGAAGGATGAGGGAAGGCAGGGAGATAGCAGGGGACTTCAGGATAGTGAGACACATGTACACTCATGGCTGATCAATGTCAATGTATGGCAAAAACCTTCATACTATTGTAAGGTAATTAGCCTCCAATTAAATAAATAAATAAATAAATAAATAAGTTAAAGAGATTTTGAGTCACTAAAACCTGTTAAAATCACATGTCTTATCACACAGAAAAAAAATACCATGTTATATGAAAAAATGTCAAAAATTTTGTTAATTACTAGGACTGACTATAGTAATGTAAACTGATAATCTGTAGTTTCTTCATACTTTCTTTTCAAATATGTAAAGATTACATGTATTCCATTGTTTTTGTCATATTAAACTATTAAATGACCATATATGTCTGTAAAGAAAAATGTGTGTGTGCTCTGTTGGTGAATCGTGTCTGACTCAGTGCAATCCCATGGACAGTAGTCCATTAGACTCCTCTGACCTGGGTATTTTTCAGGCAAGAATCCTGGAAAGGGTTGTGATTTCCTTCTCCAGGATATCTTCTGGCTTGGGGATCAAGCACTTATCTCTTGCATTTTCTACATTAGCAGGCAAATGTTTTTACCACTAATATCACTTAGGAAACTTTTAAAAAGAAATAATAATCTAGTTGAAATCAAAGTCAAACAATAATAGTTTTGTTGTTGTTGTTGTTGTTGTTGTTGTTGTTTACTCAGTGTCATTGATTCTCAACCAAGTGTAGTTTTGTCTGGAGACATTTTTGGTTGCCATGATGGACTGGGTAGGGCACAGTGTGCAACTGGCATCTAATGGGTATTGGCCAGAGTTCCGGCTAAACATCATACCTAGAATGTACAGTCCCACACACTGAACCAAATATTTGCTCCTAAATATCAATGGTGCCTTTGTTAGGAAACTTTAGAGTGCACTAGGACAAAGTCAGAGTGTTTTGCTTCTTAGAGCTTTTTGAAACATGAGAAAGAGCATGCTGTATTGGTATATTAACCATAAATGCCTCTGAAGACAGCTATCTGCCTTAAATTCAACTTCTGGATAAATGACCTAAACTTGGTGAGTTTCATTTTCTTTCTTTATGAAAAGGGATCATAGAGCAGAACCTATATCATAATTTGAGGCAAGAGTTCTGTACCTGAAATGAATTATAGGCATTGGTTGTGGTGAGACATGAATCCAGGACTTGTACTGGACTTCAAAACCACACAGATTTGCTGTGAAATGAGTCTTGTGTTATAAAATTTTATAACAACTGTTTTCAGGACATTTTATGGAAATAATCTCTCTTACCATTCCTGATCTAATTAAATATGCTTCAAACTCCTAGCTACCTAAAATATGCAAATTATTATTTTCCAGTGTAGGGTGTATGGTTATGGCTCCCACTTACCTACCTACAGGGCCATGGGATAATTTGAGAGAATAGCATTGGAACATGTATATTACCGTATGTGAAATAGATCGCCAGTCCATGTTTGATGCATTAGGCGGGGCGCTCAGGGCTGGTGCACTGAGGTGACCCTGAGGGATGGGATGAGAGGGAGGTGGGAAGGGGGTTCAGGATGGATAACACATGAAACCCAGGGCTGATCCATGTCAGTGTATTGCAAAACCCACAATATCGTAAGGTAATTACAACAATATTATAAAGTAATTTGCCTCGAATTAAAAGAAATAAATTAATTTACAAAAAAAATAATTGAGTGCTTGCCACAGTCTAGAAATGCCATGTAATGATGGTTTTCAATCAAGACTCTGAGTATAACTTGAACTACTGTCTCTTTAATAAGACGTTCTTCTTATGAAATAGCAAGGAAACAGTGAAACAGTAGCAGATCTAAATGAGACACTGACAGTGACATGCCAAGAACACTAGGTTCTGAAAGAAACAAGACACAAGGACTCTGGGGATCTCTGGAAGTCAGTGAGATAGGTATTGGGCACACTGGGACCCATTATGTTTCCAAAAATCACAGTGGAGAGCAACTTTGTTGGCAATTTGTGAAGAAGGTTATCTAGTCAGGAATAGGATTTCAAAGAGAGCTATCAATATCAAATTGAGAATAAATGTAACTATTCAACTAGACTTGAACTGATGTACTAAAACATATTCTTATAATGTGGGAGGTCAGAGCAGCAAGCAAAATATTAAGTGAGAAACAGAGTTTTTTCTAAAAAACGATGTTCTATTTCTAGTGTTTTTTTTTTTTTAATGTTTCATTGACATTATACTTGACATTCCATGTCAGTCAAGGTTAACATTGAATCCTCATAGTTTGCATCCTAAAACAATAGGTAGGCTTCATAGCATTACTGATATAGAATTGGAATATTATTTGATTCAATATTAATAATAGGATTATTTTCAATCATTTTCAAAATTCAGCTTCACACTATGTATGATGTCCAAAGTTGCCTGTTCTTTTGTATTTTGTCTGTTCAGCTTTTAAAATCTATAGCAGTGTCAGTTGGTTGGATTTTGATTCTAGGTTCTTCCATTTCTTTGATCTGAGACACTGAAGAAGCTAGTGTAATTAACTTTGAAGAAGTTAGTCAGAGATTCAATTTTCTCATGTGTTCTTTAACACTTATGATTGAGTGTTCAATTAAAATATTTGAAAGAACTTTAAAATATATTTAGTTATTATGTGATCACAAAACAGATCATATAATAGTGTCATTGTCACTACTATAACCACTAATAGTGCATGTTTAATTTTAGTACCATATTTAGAACCTCATAAAGATAATCCCATCAAGTTCATGTAGGAAAAACAATTGTCTTACACATGATTGCCTCTCATTAAAAAAAAAAAGGTAATTAAATTTACCCTATTCAGTTAAAATGCCCAAGTTCACAAAATCAATATGTCCTGGTTAGGATTCTAAACCCAGTCTTCCATATCCATAAATCTATGATGCTCAATTTCATAATATTTTTATTTATTGTTTGTTTGTTTGTTTGTTTTATTTCTTGGCCACATGTAGAATCAGTTCCCAACCAGGAATTGAACCTGTGCCCCATGCATTGGAAGTATGGAGTCTTAACCACTGGACCACCAAGGAAGTCCTTCATAATATGTTAATACAGTTGAATAGTATACCTGTAAATATGTGTATGAAATATTTTGTTGGATATCTATGGATTATATTGATCATCACTATTTGATTTCCAACTAGAATGTTGTGGTGATCATTTCTATTATTTACCAAATACCCCTAATTGCCTCCTTTTGGGCACATCATACAATTGGATTCCCTGGTCTTTTTGTGGCTGAGGGAGATCATATCCAAGTAGATATGAGCAAACCAAAATATCCCGTTTCCAGGCTACAGTTCACTGCCACCACAAGGCCCCTACAGCTCTCTTCTCCTTGTAGACTGAAGATGGAGAACATTCAAACTTACAGTTTCTCCAACAGCCTGTGCTTCATGGTAACTGTAATTGAACAGAAGTCTCTACCTAACGCTCCTTAGATACCAAAATGAGTTAAAAAATACTTTTATATTAATCTAAACAACTATTTTTAATTTTCTTTTTCATCACCTCTCTTGATAACTGGAAGCATACTTATTTACCTGTCTATATCCATGCAAAATTAAACATCACTAGCTCTAAATTTCACAGTTTCTTCCTGTGCAAAAACAATCAAATAACTGAATCCATGTGAAGTGAAAGGATCATTATAATATGGAAAGCCTAGACTCTAATCTCATATAAAAATAGATTACTCAAAATTATTTTTCTTTAATACCAATGTTTATGACAAACTTTGAAGTTGATTAGGATAAACCAGAGGCTGCAATTGATAAAAGCTGATAAAAACAATATTATTCCATGTGGAACTGATATCCTGGCCTTGGTTTTCAGCACCTTCTATGTACAAATTATATATATATATATATATAATATAATACATAATAATACAAATAATAATACATAATAATTCATAAAAATACATAATAATTCAAAGCAAATCATAAAGTTTGTTTCATTTCCCTTTCTACCCAACAATCCCATCTGTGCCTTTTCACTTCTTTTACTGTGAACTTGTATACATATAGTTGGAGCTTCCCAGGTGGCTCAGTGGTAAAATAATCTTCCTCCCAATCCAGGAGTCCCAGTGAGACACGGGTTTGATCCTTGTGTTGGGAAGATCCAATGGAGAAGGAAATGGCAACCCACTCCAGTATTCTTACCTGGAACATCCCATGGACAGAGGAGACCAGAAGGCTACAATATATGTAGTCACAAAGAGTCAGAAAAAACTGAAAAACTGAGTGTGTACACATACATATATTTATCATAGATGCTTATAATTCATTTTATTTATATTATACAAATACTGCTATTACCAGACATATAACAGCATGAAAATAAAAACTGTAATCAAAATTTTCCAACAAACAAGACCCAGGACCAGATGGTTTCACAGGTGACTTCTATGAAAAAAATTAAAGACTTAATATCTATCCTACTCATATTCTTCCTGAAAATTGCATAGAAAGGTAAACTCATAAACTCATTCTTTGAGGCCATCATCATCCTAATACCAAAACCAGACAAAGATGCCACAAAAAAAGAAAACTACTGGCCAATATTACTGATGAACATAGATGCAAAAATCCTTAACAAAATTCTAGCAAAAAAAAAATCCAATGTCATGCTAAAAAGATTATACATCATGACCAAGTAGGCTTTATCCCAGGGATGCAAGGATTCTTCAATATTTGCAAATTAATTAATGTAAGACACCACATTAACAATTAAAATATAAAACCATATGATTATCACAACAGTTGCAGAGAAAGTCTTTGTCAAAATTCAGCACCCATTTATGATTAAAAAAAAAAGATTCTCCAGAAAGTAGGCATAAAGGAACATAGCTCAATATTCAGTTCAGTTCAGTCGCTCAGTCTTGTCTGACTCTTTACGACTCCATGAATTTCAGCATGCCAGACCTCCCTGTCCATCATCAGCCCTTGGAGTTCACCCAAACTCATGTCCATTGAGTCAGTGATCCCATCCAGTCATCTCATCCTCCGCAATCTCCTTCTCCTCCTGCCACCAATCCCCTGCAGTATCAATCATTTCCAATAAGTCAGCTCTTTACATGAGGTGGCCAGAGTATTGGAGTTTCACCTTTAGCATCAGTCCTTCCAAAAAAGACCCAGGACTGATTTTTAGAATGGACTGGTTGGATCTCCTTGCAGTCCAGGGGACTCTCAAGAGTTTTCTCCAACACCACAGTTCAAAAGCATCAATTCTTCAGTGCTCAGCCTTCTTCACAGTCCAGTTATCACATCCATACATGACCACTGGAAAAATCATGGCCTTGACTAGACGAATTTTTGTTGGCAAAGTAATGCTCGGCTTTTGAATATGCTATCTAAATTGGTCATAACTTTCCATCCAGGGAGTAAGCATCTTTTAATTTCATGGCTGCAGTCACCATCTGCAGTGATTTTGGAGCCCAAAAAAATAAAAATTAAAGCCTGACACTGTTTCCACTCTTTTCCCATCTATTTTCCATGAAGTGATGGGACCAGATGCCATGATCTTCATTTTCTGAATGTTGAGCTTTAAGCCAACTTTTTCACTATCCTTTTTTGCTTTCATCAAGGGACTCTTTAGTTTCTCTTCACTTTCTGCCATAAGGGTGGTCTCATCTGCATATCTGAGGTCATTGATATTTCTCCTGGCAATCTTGATTCCAGCTTGTACTTCTCCCATTCCAGCATTTCTCATGATGTACCCTGCATATAAGTTAAATAAGCAGAGTAACAATATATAGCCTTGATGTACTCCTTTTCCTATTTGAAACCAGTCTGTTGTTCCATGTCCAGTTCTAACTGTTGTTTCCTGACCTGCATATACGTTTCTCAAGAAGCTCGTCAGGTGGTCTGGTATTCCCATCTCTTTCAGAATTTTCCACATTTTTTTGTGATCCACACAGTCAAAGGCTTTAGCTTAGTCAATAAAGCAGAAATACATGTTTCTTTCTGGAACTCTCTTGCTTTTTCCTTGATCCAGTAGATGTTGGCAATTTGATCTCTGATTCCTCTGACTTTTCTAAAACCAGCTTGAACATCAGGAAGTTCACAGTTCACGTACTGCTGAAGCCTGACTTGGGGAATTTTGAGCATTATTTTACTAGGGTGTGAGATTAATGCAATTGTGTGGTAGTCTGAGCATTCTTTGGCATTGCCTTTCTTTGGGGTTGGAATGAAAACTGACCTTTTCTAGTCCTGTGGCCACTGCTGAGTTTTCCAAATTTGCTGGCATATTGAGTGCAGCACTTTTACAGCATCATCTTCCAGGATTTGAAATAGTTCAACTGGAATTCCATCACTTCCACTAGCTTTGTTCATAGTAATCCTTTGACAAGCCCACAACAAACATTATCCTTAGTGGTAAAAAACTGAAAGCATTTCCTCTAAAGTCAGGAACAAGACAAGTGTGGCCACTCACAATTCTACTATTTAACATACTTTTGGAAATTTTAGCCACAGAAATCAGAGAAAAAAAGTAAATAAAAGGAATCTATATTGGAAACAACAACAACAAAAAAAGAAGTGCTCTCACTGTTCGTAGATGATAGAATCCTCTATGTAGAAAACCCTAAAGACACCACTAGAAAATTACTAGAGCTAAACAATGAATATAATAAAGCTGCAGAGTGTAAATTAATACACAGAAATCCCTTGTATTCTTATACACTGGCAATGAAGAAAAAAAAAAAAAAACAGAAAGAGAAATTAAGGAAACAATCCCATTCACCATTTCAACAACAAAAACAAAAATAAAATAATTAGGAATAATTTACCTAAGGAAGAAAAAGACCTATATATAGAAAACTATAAAACACTGGTGAGAGACCTCAAAGATGACAGAAATACATGGAGAAATATACCATGTTCATGGATTTGGAAAATCAATATAGTGGAAATGAGAACACTACCCAAAGCAATCTATAGATTCAACTCAGTTTCTACCAAGTTACCAATGGTATTTTTCCCATAACTAGAACAATTAATTTCACAATTTTGTGGAAGCACAACAAAACTCAAATTGGCAAGCCATGTTGAGGAAGAAGAACTGGACAAAACCAATACAGTATTGTAAAGTAAAATAAATTAAAAAAAAAAAAAAAGAATGGAACTGGAATAATCAGCCTGCCTGACTTCAGACGATACTACAAAGCTACAGTCATCAAGTCAGTATGGTACTGGCACAAAGACAGAAGTAACACTCAGTGAAACAAAATAGAAAGCCTAGATTTAAATCCACACACCTATGGACATCTTATCTTTGACAAAGGAGGAAATAATATACAATGGAGAAGAGACAATCTCTCTTCTTTTCAACCACCTGTGAAAGAATGAAACTAGAATACTTTCTAACATCATATACAAAAAAATAAACTCAAAATGGGTTAAAGATCTAAATGTAAGACAAGAAATTATAAAACTCTAATAGGAAAACATAGGCAGAAAACTCTGGCAAAAATCATAGCAAGATCCTGTATGTTCCACCTAACAAAGTCATGGAAATAAAAGCAAAAATAAGCAAATGGTACCTAATGAAGCAAAAAAGCTTTTGCACAACAAAGGAAACTATAACAACACTGAGAAGACAACCTTCAGAGTAGCAGAAAATAATAGCAAGCAAAGCGACTGACAATCTCCAAAATATAAAAGCAGCCCATGCATCTCAGTACAAAAAAATAAAAATCCAATCAAAAAATGGGCCAAAGAGCTAAACAAACATTTCCCCAAAGAAGACACACAGATGGCTAACAAGCAGATGAAAAGATGTTCAACATCACACATTATCAGAGAAATGCAAACCAAAAGCACAATGAGGTACCACCTAATGCTGGTCAGAATGGCTGCCATCAAAAAGTCTACAAGCCACACCCTCCTCCAAAATAATAATAATAATAATAATAATAATCTACAAACAATAAATGCTGGAATGGGTGTGGAGAAAAGGGAATCCTCTTACACTGTTGGTGGGAATGCAAACTAATACAGCCACTATGGAGAACAGTGTGAAGATTCCTTAAAAACCTTGAAATAGACCTGCTATAAGACTCAGCAGTCCCACTGCTAGGCATACACACCGATTAAACCAGAACTGAAAGAGAAACATGTACCCCAGTGTTTATTGCAGCACTGTTTACAAAAGCTAGGACATGGAAGCAAAATGAAAGTGAAGTCACTCAATTGTGTCTAACTCTTTTCAACCCCATGGACTGTAGCCTACAGGTTTCTCTGTCCATGGGATTTTCCAGGCAAGAATACTGGAATGGGTTGTCATTTCCTTCTCCAGGAGATTTTCCCAACCCAGGGACTGAACCCGGGTCTCCCACATTGTAGGCAGGCTCTTTACCATCTGAGCCACCAGGGATGTCCCATGTAAGCATACTAGATATCAATTGGCAGACAATTGGATTAGGAAGTTTTTGTACATATACACAATGAAATATTACTCAGATTTGAAAAAGAATGCAATTGAGTCAGTTCTAATGAGGTGGATAAAACTGAAGCTTACTATAAAGAGTGAAGTAAGTCAGAAAGAAAAACCACAACACAGTATATTAACACATATATATGGAATTTAGAAAGATATTAACAATGACCCTATGCAAGGTAGCAAAAGAGACACAGATATAAGGAACAGACTTTTGGACTGTGTGGGAGAAGTTGAGGGTGGGATGATTTGAAAGAATAGCATTAAAACATGTATGTGATCAAATGTGAAAGAGATGATCAGTCCAAGTTCAATGCATGAAACAGGGCACTCAAAGCTAGTGCACTGATATGACCCAGAAGGATAGGATGGGAAGGGAGGTGGGAGGGTGAATGGAAGAGAGGTTTGGGATGGGGGGACACATGTACACCCATGGCTGATTTATGTCAATGTATGGCAACAACCACCATAGTATTATAAAGTAACTGAAAGTGAAAGTGAAGTTGCTCAGTTGTTTCTGACTCTTTGAAACACCATGAACTGTAGCCCTCCAGGCTCCACCTTCCATGGGATTTTCCAGGCAAGGGTGCTGGAGTGGATTGCCATTTTCTTCTCCAAGGGATTAAATCCATTAATTTAAAAAAAAATGCTGTTGTTTCACAGGTGCTGTTCTTCAACATTCTTTTATCCCTTAAAGTTAGGCCTGAGGTTTTTTCCCCTATTATTATTTTTTGCTTTCTATAATTCTATTTAACCTTCTCTTAGGTTTACATAGTTTGTGTGTACCATATTTTATTTAACCACTGTCTTAAAACAGGTTTAGCAGAATGGCTCAATGATGAAGAATCCACTTGCCAATAAAGAAAATCTGTGGAGAAGGAAATGACAACACGAGTATGGAGTACATCTCTCTCCATGGATATATCAGGAATAAACTTTCAGATACAGAAGTGCCTGTAGAATACCACCTGAGAGTGGACAGGAGTACCTGACCAGTGAGGGGTGGAATATATATATATATATATAAAACCACGCAAAATAGGACAAAGGAACTAGGGGAGGAAACAGGAGTGTTAGTAGAACTGGACTTCCCTTGGCAGATTGGGGAAAGGAAGCAGGGGTCTGATCCCCACATGAGGGCAACTGTCTGAGTCAGAGGAGAAACATTTAAGTCTGAGAGTGAAACAGCTGATCTGTGGCAGTCTAAATGGAATGAAAATCAGACAGTCCAATGAGTTGACTCATTGGAAAAGACTTTGATGCTGGGAGGGATTAGGGACAGGAGGTGAAGGGGACTACAGATGATGAGATGGCTGGATGGCATCACTGACTCAATGAATGCGAGTCTGAGTGAACTCCAGGAGTTGGTGATGGACAGGGAGGTCTGGCGTGCTGCGATTCATAGGGTCACAAAGAGTCAGACACGACTGAGCTACTGAACTGAACTGAACTTGAGAGTCCCTTGGATTGCAAGGAGATCCAGTCATTCCATCTTAAAGGAAATCAGTCATGAATATTCACTGGAAGGACTGATGTTGAAGCTGAAACTCCAATACTTTGGCCACCTGGTGCAAAGAACTGACTCATTTGAAAAGACCTTGATGCTAGAAAAGACTGAATGTAGGAGGAGAAGGGGATGACAGAAGATGAGATGGTTGGATTGGCAGCACAGACTCAATGGACATGAGTTTAAGTAACCTCCAGGAGTTGGTGTTGGACAGGGCAGACTAGCATGTTCCAGTTCATGGAGTCACAAATAGTTGGACATAACTGAGTGACTGAACTGACTGACTGAAGAAGAACAGAAAAAGAAAGGATATGATAAAATTTTTGAAGACATTATGGATGAAAATGTTTTCAACATGAAAAAGGAAATAGTCCATCAAGTTCAGGAGGAACAAAAAGTCCCATAGTGGATAAACCCAAGAAGAAACATTCCAGGACACATACTAATCAAACTAAAAAAGACTAAAAACAAATAAATAATATTAAAAGCAGAAAGAGAGAAGCAACAAGTAATATACCAGGAATACCTCATACAGTTATCAGCTGATCTTTCAGCAGAAACTCTGCAGGCCAGAGGGAAATGTCAGGATATATTTAAAGAACTGAAAGGGAAAAATCTACGACCAAGATTACTGTACCCAGCAAGGATCTCATTCAAAATTGATGGAGAAATCAAAATCTTTTCAGGCAAGCAAAAAGTTGACAGAATTCAGTACTACCAAACCAGCTTTACAAAAAGTTAAAGTGACCCATATAGTTAAAACATACAAGAGATGGGGGGAAAAAAATCTGCAAAGTCAACCTAAAACAACTAAAAAAAAAAAAATAGTAATAGGAACATTCAGCTCAGTTCAGTCACTCAGTCATGTCTGACTCTTTACGACTCCATGAACTACAGCACACAGGGTCTCTCTGTCTATCACCAACTCCTGGAGTCCACCCAAACCCAGGTCCATTGAGTTGACGATGCCATTCAACAATCTCATCCTCTGTCATCCCCTTTTGCTCTTGCTCTCAGTCTTTCCCAGCATTAGGGTCTTTTCAAATGAGTCAGCTCTTTCATCAGGTGGTTAAAGTATCGGAGTTTCAGCTTCAGCATCAGCCCCCTCAATGAATATCCAGGACTGATCTCCTTTAGAATGGACTGGTTGGATATCCTGGCAGTCCAAGGGACTCTCAAGAGTCTTCTCCATCACCACAGTTCAAAAACATCAATTCTTCAGCACTCAGCTTTCTTTACAGTCCAACTCTAACATCCATACTTGACCACTGGAAAAACAATAGCCTTAACGAGACAGACCTTTGTTGACAAAGTAATGTCTCTGTTTTTTAATGTGCTGTCTAGGTTGTTATAACTTTATTTCCAAGGAGTAAGCGTCTTTTAGTTTCATGGCTGCAATCATCATCTGCAGTGATTTAGGAGCCCAGAAAAATAAAGTCAGCCACCATTTCGACTGCTTCCCCATATATTTGCCATAAAGTGATGTAACCAGATTCCATGATCTTAGTTTTCTGAATGTTGAGCTTTAAGCCACATTTTCACTCTCCTGTTTCACTTTCACCAAGAGACTCTTTTGTTCCATTTCACTTTCTGCCATAAGGGTGGAGTCATCTGCATATCTGAGGTTATGGATATTTCTCCCAGCAATTTTGATTCCAGCTTGTGCTTCCTCCAGCCCAGCGTTTCTCATGATGTACTCTGCTTATAAGTTAAATAATCAGGGTGACAATATACAGCCTTGATGTACTCCTTTTCCTATTTGGAACCAGTCTGTTGTTTCATGTCCAGTTCTAATTGTTGCTTCCTGACCTGCATACAGGTTTCTCAAAAGGCTGGTCAAGTGGCCTGTTATTCCTATCAGTAATTACTTTAAATGTAAATGAATTAAATGTTCCTACCAAAAGACACAGACTTGCTGAATGGATACATAAACAAGATTCATATATATATGCTATCTACATGAAACACACTTCAGACCAAGAGACGCATATAGACTAAAAGTGAGAAGATATAAAAATATATTCCATGCAAATGTGAAGGAAAATAAAGCCAGAATAGCAATCATTCCTGACCTGCATACAGGTTTCTCAAAAGGCTGGTCAAGTGGCCTGTTATTCCTATCAGTAATTACTTTAAATGTAAATGAATTAAATGTTCCTACCAAAAGACACAGACTTGCTGAATGGATACATAAACAAGATTCATATATATATGCTATCTACATGAAACACACTTCAGACCAAGAGACGCATATAGACTAAAAGTGAGAAGATATAAAAATATATTCCATGCAAATGTGAAGGAAAATAAAGCCAGAATAGCAATCCTCATATCAGACAAAATAGGCCTTAAAATAAAGATTAAAAGAGATAAGGAAGGACACTAAATAATGATCAAGGGATTAGTCCAAGAGAAAGACATAACAATTGCCTATATCTGTGCAAGCAACATAGGAGCACCTCAATACATTAGACAAACACTATAGACATAAAAGGAGAAATTAACAGTAATACAATATTAGGAGACTTTAACGCCTCACTCACACCAATGGGCAGATCATCAAAAAATAAAATAATAAGGAAACACAAGTCTTAAAGGACACTTTAGATGAGATGCATCTCAATGATATCTTCAGGACATTCCATACAAATGCAAAGGAATACACCTTCTTCTCAGGTTTACATGGAATATTCTCCAGGATAGACCAAATCTTGGATCACAAATCAAACTTTAGTAAATTTGACAAAATCGAAATCTTATCAAACATCTTCTCAAACCACAATGGTATGAGACTAGATATCAATTAGAAAAAAAAAAAAAACCCTGTAAGAAACAAAAACACATGGAGATTAAACAACATATTTCTAAGTAAACAACAGGCCATTGAAGAACCAAAAAGGGAAACCAATAAAATCTAGAAATGAATGAAAATGAAACCACATATCAAAACCTATGGGATGCAACAAAAGCAGTTCTAATAGGGAAGTTTATAGCAATACAATCCTGCCTCAAGAAACAAGAAAAGCATCAAATAGACAAGCTAAATTTTACCTAAAAAACTGGGAAAAGAAAAAGCAATAAATCCCAAAATTAGTAGAAATAAAGAAATCATAAAGACTTGAGTAGAAATAAATGAAAGAAACAGTATAAAAGATTAATAAGACCAAAAGCTGGTTCTTTGAGAATATAAACAAAATTGACAAACTTTGAGCAGGACTCATCAAGGAAAAAAGAGAGAAAAATAAAATCAACAAAATTAGAAATTAAAAAGGAGAGGTTATAACAGTCAATGCAGAAATACAAGGGACAATAAGAGACTGTTATGAACAACTATAGGATAGTAAAATGGATAACTGAGAATAAATAGACAGATTCTTAGAAAATTTTAATCATCTAAGACTGAACAAGGAAGAAAGAGAAGTTAAGAACAACCCAACTAAATTGAAGCTGTGTTCAAAAATCTTCCAAAATGCATAAGCACAGGAACAGGTTGCTTCACAGAGGAATTCTATCTAACATTTAGAGAAGAGCTAATGCCTATCTTTCTAAAACTTTCAAAAAACTGCAGAGGAAGGAATACTTCCAAATTCATTCTATGATACCAAAAGCAGACAGAAACAACACACACACACACACAAACTAATATCACTGATGAACTTAGATGCAAAAATCTTCAACCAAATTTTAGCAAAGAGAATTCAGCAACTTATCAAAAACTTCACACATCATGATCAATTTAGGTGTGTTCCAGTGTTGCAAGGATTCTTCAATATATGCAAATCAATCAATGTCATAAAACGTATTAAGAAACTGAAAGATTAAAAAAACATATGATCATCTCAAAGATGTAGAAAAAGACTTGGACGAAATTCAGGACTCATTTATGATTTAGTCCAGTTCAGTTCAGTCCCTCAATCATGTCCGACCCTTTGAGACACCGTAAGTCGCAGCAAGCCAGGCCTCTCTGCCCATCACCTACTCCCAGAGTTCACTCAGACTCATGTCCATTGAGTCGGTGATGCCATCCAGCCATCTCATTCTCTGTCATCCCCTTTTCCTCCTGCCCCCAATCCCTCTCAGCATCAGAGTCTTTTCCAATGAGTCAACTCTTCCCATGAAGTGACCAAAGTACTGGAATTTCAGCTTTAGCATCATTCCTTCCACAGAAATCCCAGGGTTGATCTTCAGAATGGACTGGTTGGATCCCCTTGCAGTCCAAAACTCTCAAGAGGCTTCACCAACACCACAGTTCAAAAGCATCAAATCTTCGGTGCTCAGCCTTCTTGACAGCCCAACTCTCACATCCATACTTGACCACTGGAAAAACCGTAGCCTTGATTAGATGGACCTTGGTTGACAAAATAATGTCTCTCCTTTTGAATATGCTATCCAGCTTGGTCATAACTTTTCTTCCAAGGTGTAAGCGTTTTTTAATTTCATGGCTGCAATCAGCATCTGCAGTGATTTTGGAGCTCAGAAAAATAAAGTCTGACACTGTTTC
>SJYC01066614.1:0-11967 GCA_006408675.1 Madoqua kirkii | reverse complement strand
TCTTCATATAAGTTAAATAAGCAGGGTGACAATATACAGCCTTGATGTACTCCTTTTCCTATTTGGAACTAGTCTGTTGTTCCATGCCCAGTTCTAACTATTGCTTCCTGACCTGCATACAGGTTTCTCAAGAGGAAGGTCAGGTGGTCTGGTATTCCCATCTCTTTCAGAATTTTCCACAGTTTTTGTGATCCACACAGTCAAAGGCTTTGGCATGGTCAATAAAGCAGAAATAGATATTTTTGTGGAACTCTCTTGCTTTTTTCCATGATCCAACTGATGTTGGTAGTTTGATCTCTGGTTCTTCTGCCTTTTCTAAAACCTGCTTAAATATTTGGAAGTTTACAGTTCATGTATTGCTGAAGCCTGGCTTGGATAATTTTAAGCATTATTTTACTAGTGTGTGAGATGAGTGCAATTGTGTGGTAGTTTGAGCATTCTTTGGCATTGCCTTTCTTTGGGATTGGAATCAAAACTGTCCTGTGGCCACTGCTGAGCTTTCCAAATTTGCTGGCATATTGACTGCAGCACTTTCATAGCATTGTCTTTCGTGATTTGAAATATTTCAACTGGAATTCCATCATCTCCTCTAGTTTTGTTCATAGTGATGAAGTCAAGTCCTACTTGACTTCACACTCCAAGATGTCTGACTCTAGGTGAGTGATCACACCATCATGATTATCTGTGTCATGATGATCTTCTTTGTACAGTTCTTCCGTGTATTCTTGCCACCTCTTCTTAATATCTTCTGCTTCTGTTAGGTCCAGACCATTTCTGTCCTTTATCGAGCCCATCTTTGTATGAAATGTTCCCTTGCTATCTCTAATTTTCTCAAAGAGATCTCTAGTCTTTCCCATTCTGTTGTTTTCCTCTATTTCTTTGCACTGATCGCTGAAGAAGGCTTTCTTATCTCTCCTTGCTATTCTTTGGAACTCTGAATTCAGGTGCTTATATCTTCCCTTTTCTCCTTTGCTTTTTGCTTCTCTTCTTTTAATAGCTATTGGTAAGGCCTCCTCAGACAGCCATTTTGCTTTTTTGCATTTCTTTTTCTTGAGGATGGTCTTGATCCTTGTCTCCTGTACAATATCACAGTCTTCCATCCATAGTTCATCAGGCACTCTATCTATCAGATCTAGTCCTTAAATCGATTTCTCACTTCCTCTGTATAGTCATAAAGGATTTGATTTAGGTCATACCTGAATGGTCTAGTTATTTTAAATATCTTTTCATGAACCTATTGTCCATCTACATGTCTTTCTTGAACAAATATCTATGTACAGTATCAGAAAAATTTTAAATAATGATTGGAAGAAATAATATTGGTTAAATGTGCATACTACCCAAAGCCATCTATAAATTCAATAAAATCCATACCAAAATTCCAATGGGATTTTTCACAGAAATAGAAAAACAATCCTAAAGTTTACTGTTGTTCAGTCACAAAGTCTTGTTCAACTCTGACTCTGTGAACTGCAGCATGCCAGGTTTCCTGTTCTTTACCATCTCCTGCCTCTTTGAATAAGGAGCCATAAAAGACCCTGAGTACCCAAAATAATTTTGAGAAATAATAAATCTGGAGGCATCAAAATTTCTTATTTCAAGATAAATTACAATGCTATAATAATCAAAACAATATTATATTAGTAAAAATGCAGAAATATAGATAACTGCAACCAAATAGAAGTCCCAGAAATAACCCATACATATATGGCTGATTAATTTATAATAAAGGAAACAAATGTATATAGTGAGGATAGGATATTCCTTTCAATAAATGGTATTAGGAAAACTGGACAAACACATGCAAGATAACGACACTGGAGCCTTATGTTTTACTGTACACAAAATCAACTCAAAATCTATAAAGGCCGGAACATAAGACTGAAAGCATAAAATTCCTAGAAGAAAATACAAACAATAAGCTCCTTGGCATTGGTCTTGGTAGTAATTTTTGGATTTGGTATTAAAAACAAAGGCAATAAAAGCCCAAAAGAAAAAAAAAAGTGGAATTGCGTCAAGCTATAAAATATCATAGAGCAATAGAAAGCCATTAACAAACTGAAATTTATACTTGCAAAATATATATATCTATGTGAAAAGAATTAATATATAAAATACATAAGGAATCTATATAATTCAACTGCAAAAAGATAATCTAATATTTAAAATTTTTCTGATACTGTACATAGATATTTGTTCAAGAAAGACATGTAGATGGACAATAGGTTCATGAAAAGATATTTAAAATAACTAGACCATTCAGGTATGACCTAAATCAAATCCTTTATGACTATACAGAGGAGTGAGAAATCGATTTAAGGACTTTGCAAAATATATATATCTATGTGAAAAGAATTAATATATAAAATACATAAGGAATCTATATAATTCAACTGCAAAAAGATAATCTAATATTTAAAATTTTTCTGATACTGTACATAGATATTTGTTCAAGAAAGACATGTAGATGGACAATAGGTTCATGAAAAGATATTTAAAATAACTAGACCATTCAGGTATGACCTAAATCAAATCCTTTATGACTATACAGAGGAAGTGAGAAATCGATTTAAGGACTAGATCTGATAGATAGAGTGCCTGATGAACTATGGATGGAAGACTGTGATATTGTACAGGAGACAAGGATCAAGACCATCCTCAAGAAAAAGAAATGCAAAAAAGCAAAATGGCTGTCTGAGGAGGCCTTACCAATAGCTATTAAAAGAAGAGAAGCAAAAAGCAAAGGAGAAAAGGGAAGATATAAGCACCTGAATTCAGAGTTCCAAAGAATAGCAAGGAGAGATAAGAAAGCCTTCTTCAGCGATCAGTGCAAAGAAATAGAGGAAAACAACAGAATGGGAAAGACTAGAGATCTCTTTGAGAAAATTAGAGATAGCAAGGGAACATTTCATACAAAGATGGGCTCGATAAAGGACAGAAATGGTCTGGACCTAACAGAAGCAGAAGATATTAAGAAGAGGTGGCAAGAATACACGGAAGAACTGTACAAAGAAGATCATCATGACACAGATAATCATGATGGTGTGATCACTCACCTAGAGTCAGACATCTTGGAGTGTGAAGTCAAGTAGGACTTGACTTCATCACTATGAACAAAACTAGAGGAGATGATGGAATTCCAGTTGAAATATTTCAAATCACGAAAGACAATGCTATGAAAGTGCTGCAGTCAATATGCCAGCAAATTTGGAAAGCTCAGCAGTGGCCACAGGACAGTTTTGATTCCAATCCCAAAGAAAGGCAATGCCAAAGAATGCTCAAACTACCACACAATTGCACTCATCTCACACACTAGTAAAATAATGCTTAAAATTATCCAAGCCAGGCTTCAGCAATACATGAACTGTAAACTTCCAAATATTTAAGCAGGTTTTAGAAAAGGCAGAAGAACCAGAGATCAAACTACCAACATCAGTTGGATCATGGAAAAAAGCAAGAGAGTTCCACAAAAATATCTATTTCTGCTTTATTGACCATGCCAAAGCCTTTGACTGTGTGGATCACAAAAACTGTGGAAAATTCTGAAAGAGATGGGAATACCAGACCACCTGACCTTCCTCTTGAGAAACCTGTATGCAGGTCAGGAAGCAATAGTTAGAACTGGGCATGGAACAACAGACTAGTTCCAAATAGGAAAAGGAGTACATCAAGGCTGTATATTGTCACCCTGCTTATTTAACTTATATGAAGAGAATATCATGAGAAATGTTGGCCTGGATGTTGCATGATTGCCAGGAGAAATATCAAGATTGCCAGGAGAAATATCAATAACATCAGATATGCCTATGGCTCCACCCGTATGGCAAAAAGTGAAGTAGAACTAAAGAGCCTCTTGATGAAAGTGAAAGAGGAGAATGAGAAGGTTGGCTTAAAGGTCAACATTCAGAAAACTAAGATCATGGCATTCAGTCCCATCACTTCATGGCAAATTGATGGGGAAACAGTGTCAGACTTTATTTTGGGGGGCTGCAAAATCACTGCAGATGGTAATTGCAGCCATGAAATTAAAAGATGCTTACTCTTTGCAAGAAAAATTATGACCAAACTAGATAGCATATTCAAAAGCAGAGACATTACTTTGCCAACAAAGGTCCATCTAGTCAACGCTATGGTTTTTCCAGTAGTCATGTATGGATGTGAGAGTTGGACTGTGAATAAAGCTGAGCGCTGAAGAATTGATGCTTTTGAACTGTGGTGCTGGAGAAGACTCTTGAGTGTCCTTTGGACTGCAAGGATTTACAACCAGTCCATCCTAATTAAGATCAGTCCTGGATGTTTATTGGAAGGACTGATGTTGAAGCTGAAACTCACAATATTTTGGCTACCCGATGCAAACGACTGACTCGTTGAAAAGACCCTGATGCTAGGAAAGATTGACGTCAGGAAAAGGGGATGACAGTGGATGAGTAGTTGGATGGCATCACCGACTCGATGAACATGGATTTGGGTGGATTCCGGGAGTTTGTGATATACAGGGAGGCCTGCTATGCTGTGGTTCATGGGGTCACAAAGAGTCAGACACAACTTACAGACTGAGCTGAGCTGAACTTACTTTATTTTATTGCATTTTGTAGATATTGCAATTTGAAGATGAATCAGTTCTGCAATGAGCAAGCCTATTGATACCATTCTTCCAAAAGCCTTGTTTTAAAATTAATGCAGATTTTTAAAGTTTGTTTTTTAGACATAACACTATTGCAAAGTTAAGAAACTACAATATAGTATAAACATAACTTTTTGTTTGTTTGTTTTTGGCAATGCCTCATAGCATGTGGGATCTTTGTTCCCCCACCAGAGATCGAATCAATGACCCCTGAATTAGAATCATGTGGTCTTATCAGGGCACAGACAGGGAAGTCCAAATGTACCCTTTATACATACTAGGAAACCAAACATTTCATTGCTGTGGTCGGTAAGTCAACCTGTGATGTGTTCAAAGTTTACTTCTTGAGGAAATTCATACACTTAAATCTAGAAATTCTCTCCATTAATTTTTATGTATTTTTTAACAAATAAAGGATATTAATAACTAAAGCCATAACACTTGTTAAATATTTTAATACCATATTTTCCTATCCTTTCCATTCAATATCATTTCCCCAATTCAGAAATCCTCATGAAAAACAAAAGTTTTCTCCTTTCCAGCTCTCAGAGTACATGATGAGTTGCTAGAGAATCAAGGAATTACCAGGGATCATACAGAAGGAGACTCTCCTCTGTAAAACCTAGTACAAGGTTCTCTCTTTAGTAACTCCTAGTAGAATTCCCAGGAGAAGGCAATGGCAACCCAATCCGGTACTCTTGCCTGAAAAATCCCATGGATGGAAGAGCCTGGTGGGCTGCAGTCTATGGAGTCGCTAACAGTCGAAGACGACTGAGTGACTTCACTTTCACTTTTCACTTCCATGCATTGGAGAAGGAAATGGCAACCCACTCCAGTGTTCTTGCCTGGAGAATCCCAGCTACAGAGGAACCTAGTGGGCTGCCGTCTATGGGGTCGCACATAGTTGGACACGACTGAAGTACTTAGAAGCAGCAGCAGCAGCAGTAGGATTCCCAAATTGCACTAGTGGTAAAGAATCTGCTTGCAATGCAGGAGACACAGGAATTGCAGGTTGGACTCCTGGGTCAGGAAGATCCCTTGGAAGAGGAAATGGCAACCTGCTCCAGTATTCTTGCCTGGAATAATCCCATGGCCCAAGGAGCCTCGTGGGGGTATAGTCCATGGGGTTGCAAAGAATGGGACATGACTGAGCACACATGCAAACTAGGATTAACCAGTTCCCTCTCTGCGTTTCAATAATTGTTATTTTCTCAGCTTCTGAAATAGCACATTATATCATATGCTGAAACTTTGCTCCTAGCCATCTCTTCTGTGTTCTTCCTTATGCTTTCAATTGCACCTCATCTTCCAACAATGTTTAAATCGGCGTTCCTTTTATATTATGCCATGTGTTTCCAAGTGTCTGTTTTTTTGAACCTCTTGTTTCCTCTGCTTTCTCTGATCTTTGTTTGATGTGCCACATCTATTTATCTTTCAGATCTCAGTGTAAGAGTTTAAATCCTTTATGAAGAAGGAAAAAAAATTAGTAGAAAACAATGAGATAGGTAAAGGCAAAGAGATAGGTTGCAAAATGTCCATGGCATTATTTTCTTTGTAAATCAATGGAAATAAAATAATGATCTTTCCAAATATTTGGCAAATACATCCTATATAATACATGCAAAATGCAGAATCACTTAATGGTGGTGGTTTAGTCATTAAGTTGTGTCCAACTCTTAACGATCCCATGGACTGTAGCCCATTGGGTTCCTCTGTTCATGGGATTTCCAAGGCAAGAACACTGGAGTGGGTTGCTATTTCCTACTCCAGGAGATTTTCTCAACCCAGGAACCAAATCCAGGTCTCTAGCTTTCCAGGAGGACTTTTTTTTTTTTTTAACCAACAGAGCTATGAAAGAAGTCAATAGCACTTAATCAGTTAATAAAACATATAAAACGTTCATGTCTGAGTTCCCAAAAAGGAGAGAATATGTAAGTATGCTAAGTCACTTCAGTCGTGTCTTACTCTTTGAGGTAGCCCTCCAGGCCCCTTGTTCCATAGGAATCTCCAGGCAACAATATTGGAGTGGTAGCCATGCCTTCCTCCAGGGGCTCTTCCTGACGCAGGGATCACACCCACGTCTCTTACATCTCCTGCATTAGCAGGCGGGTTATTTCACTACTAGCGCCACTTAAGCTGAAGTTGCTCAGTCATGTCCAACTCTTTGCAACCCCGTGGACTGTAACCTACTAGGCTTCTCTGTCCATGGGATTTTCCAGGCAAGAATACTGGAGTGGATTGCTATTCCTTCTCCAGGGGATCTTCCCCACCCATGGATCGAACCCAGGTCTCCCGCATTGGAGGCAGACGCTTTAACCTCTGAGCCACCAGGGAAGCACCACTTAGCAAGCCCCCAAAGTGGACATTATTGGTCCCTAATTTTAACTCTTCTATAAAAAGTTTCTGATTGAGGGTAACATCATCTACCTGTACTAATTCCAATGTTTATAATTAAGAAATGGAGATGAAATGAATAAATAAATGGACACAACTCTTGTATGTGAACTGTATATTGCAGGTGTTTAGTTCAGTTCAACCACTCAGTCATGTCTGACTCTTTGCAACCCCATGGACTGCAGCACACCAGGCCTCCCTGACCATCATCAATTCCAGGAGTTTACTCAAACTTATGTTCATTGAGCCGGTGATGCCATCCAACCATTTCATCATTTGTCATCCCCTTCTCCTCCCGCCCTCAATCTTTCCCAGCATCAGGGTCTTTTCAAATGAGTCAGATGGCCAAAGCATTGGAGCTTCAGCATCAGTCCCTTCAAAGCATATTTAGGACTGATTTCCTTTAGAATGGACTGGTTTGAACTCCTCGAAGTTCAAGGGACAGTCAAGAGTCTTTTCCAACACCACAGTTCAAAAGCATTAATTCTTCAGCACTTAGCTTTCTTTATAATCCAACTCTCACATCCATACATGACTACTGGAAAAAACATAGCCTTGACTAGGCAGAACTTTATTGGCAAAGTAATATCTCTGCTTTTTAATATGCTGTCTAGGTTGGTCATAATTTTCCTTCCAAGGAGTAAACGACTTTTAATTTCATGGCTGCAATCAACATTTTCAGTGATTATGGAGCCTGAAAACTAAAATCAGCCACTGTTTCCACTGTTTCCCCATCAATTTGCCATGAAGTGATGAGACTAGATGCCATGATCTTAGTTTTCCGAATGTCGAGCTTTAAGCCAATTTTTTCACTCTCCACTTTCACTTTCATCTAGAGGCTCTTTAGTTTTTCTTCACTTTCTGTCATAAGGATGATGTCATCTGCATATCTGAGGTTATTGATATTTCTCCCAGCAATCTTGATTCCAGCTTGTGCTTCATCCAGCCCAGCATTTCTCATGATTGCAGATGTAGCCCAACTAAAAACTGAAAAAGTGTGAAGATATTTGTTAAGGAGGAGAATGTGAAAGGAGGATTGAACAGATTCAGAGACTGCAAATCAATGAGGACATATAGACAATGAGAATTAAAAATTTTTTAGGAAATATTTGTGTTAAAACTCTCTGGAGAATCCCTTTAAGTAAACCAAAATTATAGATCAATATTCTTTGCAAGATTTTTGTCATTTTAAGGATTATTATGTGAATGTTATAATAGGGACTTATGAGAAAAACTGTGATTATTTCAGTTACATCAGTGAATATCAGTTTCACATATATTTCTTTTGAATTTACCAAGGACGTCAGGTGGCATGATTTATTTTTACCCAAATGTATAAGCTTTTCAATGGAAGTCATTTCTATTTCTATTCTTAGAGTTGAATTTATACTCTGAAATTATGTTACTCAGATATATGTTGGGTATGCCTGTTTGTATCATATTTATTTTCTATATTAATTTTTTAATAGTAACATGACACTTATACCCATATTTCCCATATGGATAAAGTACTACAGCCAGAGATCAAAAGGACTTGAAACGACATAGAGGGAAGATATAGAATTATAATTCTTTCCTAAATGTATTTATATAAAGAGAGTTTTATCACTCTTTATAACCTATTTATTTTTTATCCTTAATTCCATGTAATGTTTTGATGCACTTCAAAACTCATAAATACTGATAAAATCCTGCATTTCTCTTTAAAAAGTTCAACATACATGTTGTTAGCTAGAATTCAATATCTGTTTTCATACTTCTTTTCAATTAATATTTTACCATCAATGAGATTCACAAATGTATTTGTATATTTGCTAACTTTTGGGAAATATACAATATATACAAATACATGCACATTTGAATATAACATTGCTGGATTCTACCACAATATAAATACAGAAACTTCCCTTCTGCCCCTTCTCAGACAGTTTCTACCCTCAATAAACAGAGGCAACCACTGTCTGATTTTTCTTTTTGTTCCTATCGTGAGTTAGTTTTGCATGTTGACATTTTTTTGCCTTCCAAGAAAAGAACATAACATTGTTTATTTATTCTCAAAATGAAGGTTACCTCAGTGTGTCCTACATTGGCTATTAGATGAACAAAGATATAATAAACATCAAAAGGCAAGCCTTTACTTTTGGAATATGCTTTTATTTATTTATGGTAAATACTAGGACATTGAAAAACAGTTTTTAGTAGTGTTACTCAATTCAAATTTGTAGTTATACTCTTGCAAATTATCCCCTGATCTTTCTCAATTTTCTTTCTTCCACATTTTGACTTTCAGGTGATTTATTTCCTTTGTTAGTGCCTTTCTTTCCAGGTGGTTTAGAGGTCAAGAATCCACCTATAATGCAGAAGACAAGAGTTCATTTCCTGGGTAAGGAAGATCCCTGGAGGAGAAAATGGCAAACCAGTCCAGTATTCTTGCCTGGAAAATTCCATGGGCAGAATGAAAGTCCATGGGGGTTACAAAGAGTCAGATACTACAAAGCCTACAGGCACAGATATATTTCTTTAGCAGTTCTGTTTCATCTCTCCAAAGCTCTGAACATACTCTTATAATTCAAGTGCAGCTTTTTTGAAAAATTTTTTCTTTCTCCATGATGAGAATGAAAAAATATCAAGAAAGAAAATAGAAATTTGAATATCCTGGATTTCCAAGTTCAGTAAAGATTGTCTGCATCTCCCAAACTTCTACATGCAGTAGTACAGAATTATTGCTGAATTTTTGAGGTCTACAATTGTTAAGTTCTATAATTGAGTTGTAAGAAAGACTTAGTTTACTATGAAAACCCTGTAGTCAAAATAGTGGAATTATAGCAAGTGAATAGGTAGACCAAAGAAAGGCCTAAATACATATAAAATTTTAATACTATATGGTAAATGTGGTATCTCAGGATTCTGGGGCAATTTTTTTTTTTTAATAAAAGTTGTCACAGCAACTGGTTAACTATTTTGAAAAAGATAGAATGAGGATTAATCTTCAAATAATCTCCAAAATTAACCTCCGACTGGATCAAATAAGTAAAGACATCTTGCAAATAATAGAGAAAACAAGAAATTCTTTTTAATCTATGTATAAGGAAAGACATTTTAAGGATTCAAAATTTAGAGAATACAGAGAAATGATTGATAAATTTGACTTCATTTCTACATTGCAAAACAAAAGCAATGTAGAAATTGTTTAAAAAGAGAAACATAACAAGCTGGAGGGAAACATTTGAAATATCTAATAGATGAAAGGCTTCCCTGTAGTTCAGCTGGTAAAGAATCTGCCTGCAGTACAAGAGACCTGGGTTCAATCCTTGGGTTGGGAAGATCCTCTGGAGAAGGGAAAGGCTATCCACTCCAGTATTCTGGCCTAGATAATTCCATGGACTGTACAGTCCATAAAGTCACAAAGAGTCTGACAGGATTGAGTGACTTTCACTTTCATTTTCACTTCAATAGATGAAAGGCTCAAAGGAATCTTAAAAGATTGGTGAGAAATATTAAAAAAAAAAAGATAGAAAACTTGAAAAATGTAATGAATAGCCACTTTTCAAAACATGTAATAAAGGTCCTTAAATATGTGAAAATGTGTCCCTCTCACTAATGATAAAGAAATTAAAATTGGAATCAATATATTAACTTATAGATTAGCAAAAGAAACTAGATTTATGTGAACTCAGCAAAAACATCAGTGATGTGCTATAAACTTTCCAACTCCTTGTCTTGCCTCAATCAACACCTAATTATGACTAGGAAAAAAGCATTCATGGTACAATTTTCAGGTTAGCAATACAATATCAGGAACAGAATGGCAGAGTTTGGTCTCAACACTTCTGAGAACCTAGAATGATAAATCAATAGGGATAAGATTAATTTTAACTAGAAAACATAAAGTTCTGTAAGAAATACATAATAGATATCATAGCTTTGCATCATAGTGGATCATAAAAGATAAGCATTTTCAGTATGTATTTGAAACAGAAAGCAATTTATTCTTCAGCTGTGTTTTTTTCAAATAAAATGCATGGAATGAGAAAGTTGATTGTTTCACTTTCACTTGCATTGCAATTGAAATGAATCTATTTTTTATTTGGTATTTACTAAGCATTTTTATTTTACATGTTTATGTTTATGCATCAGATGTGTATAAGAGACAGCATATAGACAATGAGAATTAAAAATTTTTTAGGAAATATTTGTGTTAAAACTCTCTGGAGAATCCCTTTAAGTAAACCAAAATTATAGATCAATATTCTTTGCAAGATTTTTGTCATTTTAAGGATTATTATGTGAATGTTATAATAGGGACTTATGAGAAAAACTGTGATTATTTCAGTTACATCAGTGAATATCAGTTTCACATATATTTCTTTTGAATTTACCAAGGACGTCAGGTGGCATGATTTATTTTTACCCAAATGTATAAGCTTTTCAATGGAAGTCATTTCTATTTCTATTCTTAGAGTTGAATTTATACTCTGAAATTATGTTACTCAGATATATGTTGGGTATGCCTGTTTGTATCATATTTATTTTCTATATTAATTTTTTAATAGTAACATGACACTTATACCCATATTTCCCATATGGATAAAGTACTACAGCCAGAGATCAAAAGGACTTGAAACGACATAGAGGGAAGATATAGAATTATAATTCTTTCCTAAATGTATTTATATAAAGAGAGTTTTATCACTCTTTATAACCTATTTATTTTTTATCCTTAATTCCATGTAATGTTTTGATGCACTTCAAAACTCATAAATACTGATAAAATCCTGCATTTCTCTTTAAAAAGTTCAGCATACATGTTGTTAGCTAGAATTCAATATCTGTTTACATACTTCTTTTCAATTAATATTTTACCATCAATGAGATTCACAAATGTATTTGTATATTTGCTAACTTTTGGGAAATATACAATATATACAAATACATGCACATTTGAATAT